>VDFB02107055.1:58373-130493 GCA_007258455.2 Sequoia sempervirens
TATGCAAGATATTTTGGAAGAGAGATGCATAGAAGTAGAGTGTGTGAAAAATACATGAAGGCAGAGATGAGAATGTGTATGTGTGAAATTGTATGGATGAGTAGATAAGTGCATTTTTGTGCCTCATCAGAACTAAACCTCAACACAAGGAAGATACATTTCATCAATTCATACCTTTGGCAGTGAACCACATTTTTTTGTATCTTGGCAGTGAACCAGATCATTTTGTATTTACTTTAGGCTATTCAAGCCTTTTCGAGGATAGTGAGTCCTAGCAATGAGCCCTTGTAATATTATTTATCTGGATATATTATATTTTGAACTAATCCTCATCATGGTTTTTCCCATTCTAGGTTTTCCACGTAAAAATACTAATGTTCATGTGTGTGGATGTTCCATGTTTTCTCTTGTTGATTTTATCAGATTTGTGATAATGTTTAGATGGATTTTATGTGAATTGTTTTATGGAAAATTGATTCACCCCCCCTCTCAGTATTTCAGATGTTCAACAATTGGTATTAGAGCCTAGTTCCTTTGAAGAAGCCTAACAACTTGGGGAAGGTCCTAAATTTCAAATACATGGAAGATAAAAATTATTATTCTTCTGAAAGTGATCTCTGCTAGACATAGATAAGAAAATGAAGATTTGAAGGATAGGCTAAAGGAAGCAAATGAGTGTATTAAGAATTTGAGGGAAAGATATAGAGAAGTCACTGATCAATTAAAGGAAACAAATGAAGACATCACCAAACTAAAAGAAAAATTGGAAGAAAAGAGAAAGATTGAAGATTGTCGAAACCTAAAATTCAAGGAAGATGGATGAATGTGCAAAGATCGGTAGCAGCGGTAATTTTGAAATTAGATTTGGAAATGCAAAAACATGAAGATAATTCAAGGCACTGCAATGCTTGGACGCAGTTGATTAACTTTCAAAGACCTACTATGGAAAAAGTGGTTTAGGTTTTTGAAGAAGGAAAAATTTCAAACAAACCAATTTCCTAACAACATGAAGATTCAAATATGATGGTGGCCACCATTAATATGAGGAGAAATACCGGTAGCGATTCCCATCAAAACCCATGCTCAAAGGTATTTATCTTTCAATGGTGCCTACTATTTTGCAATAAGTTTGGACATAAGGCAAAAGTCTATAAAGCTAAAGAATGGAATAATGGAATGGATTAAAATACCTTATCATTCTTCAATTAATGTTTTGAATGCAAAAGAATTGAACATAGAACTAAAAGTTGCAAAAGTCAAAAGTTGAATAAGACGGTTTATTCATTCAATGGCTACTTTTATCACTGTAAGTCATTTGGACACAAGGCTAATTAGTGCAAATATAGATTGAATAAAATAAAACTTGGATGGAAGAATGTTGTGTGTTGCAATTGCATAAATCTGAAACATTTTGACAGAGATTGTAGAAGTAGAAACATGAAAAAGTAACAATCTGGTAAAGATATATGAATCAATCATTAAGTTTGATCCGACAATAGTGAAGAAGGAAATGGAAAGAATTTGGACAAGGGAAGGAGAATTTAAGCAAGGTGAATCAGAATCATCATTCCTTTCTATCTCATCCTCCAGTGCAAACACTCCCATCAAAAATTAATTCAGGCAGTGGCTAAGGGGGAGCAATAACCATATCATTTAATAACCCCTCTTTTGATATATGATATCATATCATGACATAAGTGCATTTATTAAGGTTAAGAATTCAAGATTTCATGCGAAAGGAATTTGCAGTAACACATGTGCGAAGAATGAATTCTACAGAGTTTGAAAGGATGGATGTGTACACAAATTTTGAGGTGGTCTACTTAGGGTTTGAATCATTTATTGTAGAAGCATTTGTGATGAAAGAAATAAATTAAGATATGTTAAGGAAAACATATTCGATGAAAAGCTTTTGTAAAAGAAGAAAAGCATGTAGAGTCCAAGCTTAAAGGAACCAGAGCAAATTCATACTGTAGGAATTCAAAATCTGGTCTTGATGGAAAGGAAGAGGTAAGTCACTATTGCTATACACTATTTCATCTAAATTATTTGAATTTTAGTGGATGCAATGGATATATCTTGAATCATAGACAATTCAATAAGACCAAAACCAGAGCTCAAAATGTACCATGTTAAAACCTTGGAACTTGATCTTTTGGGTACTTTTTGGATATTCCTCTTGGTGTTATATCGATTAAAGATGTTGGGGTATACATTCATAGAAAATTGGAAGAATCTACCTACGGAAAAGCTCACATTATATTGTGGGTTGAAGAAGTAATTGGAAATGATTTTATCCTAAAACCATAATACAATGTACTTTCATAAATGAAATTGGATATATGGAACAATTTTCCAAACTTTAGCAATGAAGAAAGATGTATCAGAATGGCTCTTAGTAGATTTCATGGTGAATATGTGTGGCTTTATGAATCATATATGATATCTAGAGAGGTAATCAGGGATGTTACTAGCTTATCATTCTTCGAACTGATTCTTGAATGCAATGTTGATAGGGGAATTTAGGTTTGATAAGGCACACATGTGCTGAAATCACTAACCCGACGGTTCAGTATGCAAGTCTAGTTATTTCATGTATGATCTTTGGTGACAATGATGTCTCCACTACCGCAATTGATCTTGCATTGGGTATGGTTGAGAATAAAATAGAGTATGACCTCTATGAGCTGCTCTGACAATAGCTATTGGAGAATTTGAGAGATATCAGTAATTGATTTTTGGAAAATTTTAAGAGTTACATATAAATATAAGTCTTTTTCAACAACTTAAAGACCTAAGAAATCTACTGCAAGATGACAATTTTGGAATTACAATT
Organism: Sequoia sempervirens; assembly: GCA_007258455.2. NCBI lineage: Eukaryota > Viridiplantae > Streptophyta > Pinopsida > Cupressales > Cupressaceae > Sequoia > Sequoia sempervirens. Next base: position 61,210 of record VDFB02107055.1, read on the forward strand.
GAGCATCCTAAAAGTAGTCAAGAAAATTCAAAGGAAAAATTAGCAACATTATTATAGCGCTTTCATCATTCAAGATCATGCTTGCAAGAGAAAAAGAAGGTAATTATGAACAAGAATCTACTATGATGTAATTACTATGAATATTTATTGAGTTATCTTCTATATGCTAGCTACAAAAACCTATTATGTTTTTGGAACTAACCTTTTTTAGGTCTATCAAGCAATCAAGGCATCCATCAATCAACATTTTGGCATCCTTAGGTATGGAAATCACATCATCAAGGATTTCAAGAATTGCAACATTGACCATTTATCATTTTATCTTAGTCAATTAATATTGCACCCTACTTCCTCAGAATAATCACCTAGGGAATTTCTTGATCAATATCATTTGTTGTATGTGAAGGTAGAAATACCAATATGGGGTTTGACATAAGAAAGCCCCTATACATCACAACCTTTCCCATCTTTTCAAGTGTGCATGTCATATCCAGAAGATGGGTCAGCTAACAATCACAGGAAACACAGTGCAAGTTGTAACACAACATCTGAGATTTACAAATCCCAAAAAGGTTGACTCTCATGTCTATGGAGCTAGTGCCCGTGTCCAACTAATTCAGGCTCCATTTTTCATCACAAGTTCCTCTTTGTATCTCCTCTCAGACATGTAATTGTTCTTGAGATTTCCATTTTTGTTTATGCAATAAACTACATTTTCAAATCTAGGGTTAATGTTAAATATTCGTGTTAAAACACACATAAAATTTATCCTCTTTACAACTCAAAAGAACAAAAAATCTAAGAGATTGGATCTCCCTTGTGGCAACAAGCCAATCATCAAATCCTAGTTGGTTTATCTTCAAATTTATAGAGAAAGTGAAAAGAATTTAATTGTAGTTAATCTAGTTGGATCTAGGATCACTTTTCTTGTACTCTAAAAGAATGTTCTATTTAGAATTCCATAAGGATTTTTTTCTAGAGGTATAAGTTGTGTACTAGGGGAGACCAAATTACCCTTTAGATTTAAAGTTTTTTATTTTCTAGAGTTACTTAAGATGGTTGGATTAATGTTTGAGAAGGTTGTATTATCAAATTGTTATCGACAAGGAAGTTAGAAATAGGTGTGAAATGACCTAAAAAGATACTAGTGAAATGAACACAACATTGAAGATAATAAAACAATGTATATGTTGCATACTTTAGAATTCCCATAATCACACATCCTTAGGGTTAAAGCATCTTCAACCTTAATTTTCTTCTCTAAGGAACTTATGAAACAACATTTGAAAAAGGCTTCATTAAATCCTCAACTAGTTGACATTTTTTATTATTGTGTTTTATACTCTTAGACAACTCATTTATTTTAGTTTTGTTAAGGCTTGTGTGAAGTATTTATGGTAGAGACAAATAAAACTAGTGGGTTCTTTCCTAATTTGATGCTTTTGAAGCCTTCTAAAATAATTGGCACCAACATATATGGCTTCATGTTCTAAGTTGAAACGGGCTATAGACCTCTTTTCCATGTGATTTTTAATTTAGGATAAAAGTATTATTCTATTAGTCATCTCTATCAAATTTTAGAGAATCATTATTGGATGCATGTTATAGCATTCCCCAAGTGTCTCATCCTCCAAAGTTATGCTATCTCAAAATAAAACCTTGTCTAGTTGAATTGTGTTCACTTGTGTATTTCTTACCACTATGTTGTCCTTGTGTTTGTTACTGTGGAAGGGGAACCTACATTACATTAGTTTTGTTGCAAAGCCCAATTATCTAGGATTCATTTTCTTCTATCATGTCAAGCTTGTGCAACTTGGGCTAAGATCAAAAGTATTTCACTAATTTTTTTCTAGTTTTGTATCAAGTTTCTCTAGGGTGAAGGTTGTGAAAAGTGATTGTTAACCATTTGTAGGTCACCTGAGTGCTACTAGATAGCTTATTGAAGTTATATATCAAAATTATTAGTTCTAAAGTGGTGAAATTTTTCTCAAAATCTTTTATGAATATGCCCTATAGGCTTTATGTTCTTAATATACTCACATTATTTGTAATGTGTAAGCTATTTCCCCAAAAAATTTCCAATCATATTGATTTGTACAACTATCTTTCTTACAAGACTTCATTGGTGATGTTAAATCTCACATATATCCAAATTTATCACCACTATGGTTAAAGGCTGGGTTTTCTCTAGGATAGATGTGTCTAATATGCAAGCTCAAAAATATACTAATATCATTTGCAAGTAGTGTTGGTCAAAATCTTTCGAAGCTCTAACTGTGTAAGACTTCACCATCCTATAGCCACACTATTTCATCTTTTGAGGTACAAAGTAACTTTCTTATGGTAACTAGTGCAACACAAAGTATAAAAAGTCAATGGCTATCTAAAGCAAAACTTCTCCTAAGCCAATGGGGCTTTTTGATATACCCAAAGGTACATGGTCTCATTTTTGCATATAGATATTGTTTTAAAGGGTTGCAACAATGTGTTATCTCTTACCTCATTTAACACATAAATGTTGCATGCTTAACCAAGTATGGTAGTTCTTTTCAAAATGTTGAAACAAGGATTCTAGCTTAAAACTATTACTAACAAAAAAGTTACCAAAGAAAAATAATTGATACACATAGAAAAAAATTATATCATAACTCTCTTAAAATTACAACAAAATCAATCCTTGAGAATGCTCTCATACCAAATATGATGGTTCTTCATATGAACATATTATTCAAAACAAAAAATATCCTCTACATTATAAATAAAAACAAAACATGAAGCAAATTTCTTTGGTATTGCAAATCTATTATAACATATCCCTAATTGCTTCAAAGAAACTAGATTTCTTAAGACAAAGCTAAATATAAAATAATATTCAATATTACCTATATTGATCAACTAAAACCAACTACTTCTCCATATATAAGATAAAACAAAATTATTCTAATCATTTGAGAGAGACTTGCAGGATATATTCACCAAACCATTTATTTAGTAATAGAGATGGAACATTCCACAGAGTCACAGAACATTAAATTGTGTTCACTCACTCAAAAACCACAAATAATAACCTTTTCAGCACTGTCATATACTAATGCTGTTCGGAATTCCCTTACAGGTGAGACCACCAGTCTTGGATAGATCTGAAGTGTTTGGAAACAAGAGTGTGTACGGAAGCTTTGCGGCACCACATCGGTTTTTAAGGTTTGGGTCTTCATTTCTTTTAATAATTTTTTGCTCGATGTCCAACAGGTTCTGCTGAAATTTTAGAAAGGTTTCGTAAACCTCATTGTCATCGACCCAATCTTTGCTTGAACCCTGGCCTAAGTAAACCTCGTCGGTGGAATGCCTAGACAAAATTTCCAACACAGCCATGGTAGTGGTGGCTGTCTCAGGATCTGTAAGAGTCTTGAGAAAATATGTTTCTGGGTCCTTGAGCAATTTGGAATATTGATCCGATCCTTTGTGTGGAACAAGCTTTCGGGTAACACTAGGGAGATTGGGCATGAATCCAGCGTAGTCATACTGGCTGAAGTTCACCGCAGCGTGGTGAGCAGAGGCAAGCCAGATGAGGGTGGTAATTGCTTCCTTCAGATCATTGAGGGTGTTCATTTTGTACCATCCTGCCTCCTCATGCTTCTTGTCTCCATGCCCAACCTCTCTGATCTCTTTCCACCATGCTCTAACTTCTTCATCACTCTCTACACTCTCATCATTTCTGTAATAAATTGATAAGTAGTTCGACACCCAGGATTTCAAGGCATCCCATATATCGAGCCCGTCAACTGCATATGGATAATCTTTAACCACAAGCTCCAGTCCACCTGCTTCATTTGTTGTGGCCATACCCCTGCACACCAAAACTAAGGCATCAATATCTTTAATTACAGTGGCAATTGACTAAAACATTCATACGTTACCTTCTTTTCAGATCAGCTGGTAGACCTTGCTCGTTGAATTTCCAATCGATGTATGCTTTGGAAGAGATTTCCATTGCAAATTTACCTGCACTGAAACTTTTCTCGATAATGCCTTCCGCATTTATCAAGCTTTCACGAGCTGCACGATTGATGTCCATGGTGTTGCGAAAGTGAGGGACAAGCAACTTGTGAAGTGGGTGCAGTTTGCTCAGATTTCTATTAGTAGAAATAATAAACGGCTCTACCACGGCATGTGTTCTAAGCCTGAAATTTTACAACCAACGCCACATTATTAGCATTAAAGATATTAGGTTATTACAATGCAACTCTATATATAATTACTTACCAATGATTGACTATCTGGTGAAAACCAGACTCGTTGGATCGCACATGAGCTTTGGCCAACTCCCACAACCATCCCTTATCTTCTCCATCATAATCAGGAGTGAAGACACGGTTGTCACCCTGTGCCACAGATGTGGGAGGCAAGCACAGCTCGATGGCAATAGGCCTTAGAGTTCCATCAAGCTGAAGAAAGAAAATGGTGCGGGTGGCATGGACTTTGCCTGTAGGAAGGTTGTTAATGCGTTCCACGTAGGGCATGTAAGCATCATAGTAGTCCAATATAAAGAGTTTTTTGTCTTCAACAGCCTGCCACGGGCCGACATATCCTCGATGAGCAACATGGATGTGGTATCATGTGACTCAAAGCAAAGTAAAGATTAAGAGAAATGTACCTTTTCCACTGACATTCCATCCAAGTATGGAAGTAAATGTTCCTCGGCGATTGAACTCTTCTGTGGACCGTAAATTTGTGGGTTCAAATTGCCATGTGGCGGGAAGCGCTGTCATGGCCGAGTCAATAAAATTATGTCAATCATGAATTTACAAGCATTTTCTTAATAATAAAGATAAAATATTCGTATGACTATGAACATAATTAATTTTGCCTAATGTTGATGGCTCAATGTTTACTATGAATAGATAGGAATTATCTCCTGGTGGGAACAAAGATCAATTGTTCAACTGATTCATTAGTGTTGTCTGAAGTATAATTTCTTCCATCACAATTTCTAAACATCTCTCATGTAGAGACACATATGTAAATGTATTTAGCTACTATTAAAAGCTTTTCAATTTTTGTCTATGTAAATGAATGATATGGTAGTAAATAGTGGTCATTAGACATTGAGAGATTTATTAATGGAACTATAACAAGACATCTCATAGACATTCATTTAGAGAAATTAAATGAAGCATTGAATTTGATAAATTTGTATTGTATGAAGAGAAACTACAGTTTTTTTGTAACTAAATAAATTAGAAATTAGTTAAAGCTTTTTGTTGTTTGCATGGTTTTAAAGTTGTTTTAACTGTAACTACTTTTAGTATTTCTTCTTCTCGAGTTGTCTAAGACCTCTATAAAAAAGACATGATATAATTGATTTAATCAGGCAATAGAAAATCATTCGGTGCAACAGCACATTTGCCCATATATTGTCTCCTCTGCCCACCTACAAATGGTATCAGAGCACAGGTCAAAGCAAGGGATCTACACCTAGCTGAAGGAGTTCATCGTTAAGCCGAAGTAAGCCTTAACTAATAAAGGCTTAGGTGGTTGTTTTGTATTTGATAGTAGGTTTTATAAACAAGGCATAAGGAAGTCGTTCAAGTTTGCAGAAGCTCAATGTTGCTGCCTCGGAAAATAGTTGCAGATCTAAAGCAGAGAAACTCGTAGAGCATTGTTTTGCTTTTTTTTTTTTTTTTGATATTAGCAACTATGAAGCTGCAGTTTGAAGGATTGTTATGAGAATTGCAATCAGAGGCAATAAGGGTTTGGATTCATCATCATTGTAAAGGAAGAGTAGTCTAAGATTTATGCCGCCAAGATAAAGGAAGTTTTATTGAGCCACAGCTCAAAAGGAAGCAGTTTGTTGAATTGTTGTATAAGCAGTCACCGCAAATGAAAAGAGGCATAGGAAACTAGATACTGATTGGAGGATCGCAGAAGCAAATCGCAGTAAAGGATAAGGTAGCAGCTAGGGAAAAATGCAATTTAAAAAGTTTGTTTTAAAGATAGGAAGGAACTTACTAAAGGAGATCAATGGTTTGAGGCACAACCATTGCAACTCATACTGCCACTAGAAGGGTTTGACCACAACCAAAGGGGGGCTATAGAAAATATCTGAAGGTGACAGATCGTATGTGAATAAAAGAAATTGTTGCTAATAGGAGCCATCCAAGAAGCGCCCCATTCTGAGAAAGGTTATAAGAAAAGTTGATTAAAAATTGTTTGAAGATAGATCTAAAGAGTTTTGAAGGAATATGGTAAGTGCAAACCACAAAAAAAGGTGATTGCTTTATTCTAGTGTTGGTGCAATTTATTGATCCAAAGAAAGGACTCAATCGTAGCTATTAAAGTGATAAAGTTGAAGAGATCGTCTGAGGAGAAAAGACACCAAAGAAAAGAGGTGAAGAAATTGAAAGGTAAGATAGTGTTACAAAATTGAGAAGAAAAGTCATAGTTCAAAAAGGAGTCATAGCTCATAGTAAGTTGCAGCCATCAAAAGGCAGTTTGAGGAAGCCGTCAAAGAGAAAATGTAGTTGTCAAGGCAAAGGAGTAGTTGCCAAGAAGTCTAAATCTACTGAAGTGGAGAAAAGGTCGTTAAATCGAAGCTGGAAGATCATTGCTTTCAAGAGAAAGGAGAAATTCTCGCAGAGAAATGTAACTAAAAGAGAAAGGTACAGCCATAGTTGTTGAAGGAGAAATCATGAAAGGAAGAATGAAGGCACACAAAGCTATCAAATGAAGGTTTGAAAGAGGAGAGAGAGTTGAGAAGATCCACAAATTTCAAAGATAGTTTGAAGGTATCATTTAAGTTAGTGTGAAGACTTGTTTGCAACCACCAAGGAGAGCCAAAATTTGAGAATGGAAAAAAGTGAAGCATGTGTGATTGAAATTAAGGGGAAGTTTTGGAACATAATTCTCCCATTGATTGCATGAAGAGAAACTGCAATTTTTTTGGTAACTAAATAAATTAGAAATTAGTTTAGCTTTTTGTTGTTTGCAGGGTTTTAAAGTTGTTTTATCTGTAACTCTTTTTAGTATTTCTTTTTCTCAAATTGCCTAAGACTCTATAAAAGAGGCATGATGTAATTGATTTAATCAGATAATAGAAAATCATTCAGTGCAATAGCACATTTGTGCATATATTGTCTCCTCTTCCCACCTACAATGTGCAAAATACAATCACAAGAAAGGAAGCTTGGGATGCAATCACTATAATCTATGAAAACAAGATTGATAGGAGAGCACACATGTTTGAACTCAGTTATACAATCTAAGAATTGATGGAACAATCACTTAGCATCTCTCAAAACTCAAGGGCATTTTAAATCATCTAATTAATGTAGGAGAGGCTATCATTAATAAAGATCTCATTTGCATAACCCTTAATAGTTTGCAATTTAAGAAATGTCAAGACTACGCTCATATTGATTGAATAAGTTGGAAATCTTAACATTTAATTATTTGGAGGGTCTACTATTACAACATGAAGAAATGCTTAATAGAGATGATGAAGCTAAATCAGAAAAATATTTTTCTTCTAAGTTTGAGGGAAAGAAGCATTAGCAGAAAATGTGTAATATTTGGATAATGGGGAGTGAAAGAAAAGAAAGGTTTACTATTATTGCAATTATGTTGGTCATTTAGAGTGTCAATCATTTAAGAAGGTATGAAAGTTGATGCATATATTGAATATGATATCATGTCCCTGCCATGATCCAACTACCGTAGATTTTTATAAAAAGCATATTTGAATTTACATGGCCGAATCATATTTATATGAACTATATCATGGAAGCAAGACAAAATTAATCTAGGCCAACCATACTCTAAAACAAAGAGACAAATGTTAATATTGATCGTTCAAGTTAAGTGTTGGATATTGAAGGAGCAATTAGCCTATCGTTATATGTAGCAAGGCATATACAATGGGAAGAATGAATTAAAACTCATATAGTAGTAAACATAATGTAAAGACAACAATTAAACTCTGTACAAAAGCAACGAACAATATTGTATGAGGTAGCGATTATGGCAATGACAAAGGACACTGATGATGACACTAAATATAGCAGTGACAACATTTTATAAAGCAAAGATCATCACCAATTATCAAGGGTAGCAATGATACAGAAAAAGGAAAACAACAATTCCAATTAAGAGATAATATTAATAATTTAATTACTCTTAGTTGCAGCAATTAATAATTAAGGATCATGTCCCTTGATAATGAAGAGATATGCCTCTTGTCTATTCAATGGTATTAAAGGAGAGTCTCTCCAAAGCAAAAGGCATCGAATCTTAGGAAGATACATCATCAATTGCTAGAAAGATATAACTTGGTGAATAGAGGAAGAGACTCAAGCACAACAAATCACAAGGGAACCCATGTGATCCAACACAACAGATAGTTGTATCAAAAATATATACATAATCAAGAGTATATCAGATCTATCATATATTCAAGTGTATTTTTGTCATTTATTATCTTACATCTATATAAACATGGCTCTACATAATAAAGGAATATTAATTAAATATGTATTTTCTACAAGTAATTGTTTACCGATGTATGCTTATTGCTTCTATGATAATAAAGAAGGATTTCCTATGATTGAAGCAAAATTATGTTGATTTTCTGAAACCTAGCCTATGGGTAGGGTCAATGGTGAAGTGGTAGGGGCTAAAAGAGCCCACTTTCTCCACCCAACTCCTCAAGGAGGAGGGGCCAAGGGTGAAGTGCTAGGAGCCCAAAGAGCCCACTTGCGATCACCGTCCAATCCCACATGGTGGAAAGTGTTTTTAGGGGCTGAGACATTGATGGGGAAAGTAGGTACAAGTCGCCAAGGGGGAGGGCTATGGTATACACCCTCTTAGGCTTGGCATATGGCTTCAGATGAACTCATCATGTCCCTTCTCCCAAATTCCTAATATGTTTGCATGTTGATAATCTATGGATGCAATGCAATTGTCCAACCCTAACAAGCATATATACATATTTGCATATATTGTTCATATGGTGAATGGAGGATTCCAATCCAAGATTACATCATTAAAGAGATATTTATTTAATAAGATGAAACCCTAACCCTAAATTATTGCAATTTATAATCAACGGGCGAATTCTAGAGTGAATTAGGATAGGGGACATAACAAGTGGTATCAGAGCATCTTTCCTGCCATCCTATGGATACTTTATGTATTACATGTACTCATGTGTATGATTGTGACCTACGAATACTTTGCGACTTAAGTGTATTTAAGTGTATACTTTGTGCCTTACGTGTATTCAAGTGTATACTTTGTGCCTTACGTGTATTCAAGTGTATACTTTGCAACTTACATGTATTCAAGTGTATACCTTGTGTCGTATGTGTATTCAAGTGTATACTTTATGCCTTACATGCATTCAAGTGTATAACTTGTGACTTACGTGTATTCAAGCGTATACTTTGCAACACATGTGTATTTGAATATGAATACTTCGTGACTTATGCATATACTTTACATCCATGAATGTACACTATGACTTACATATATTCAAGTGTATACTTTATAATTTGCGGATATTCAATTGTATACTTCATGACTTGCGTGTATGCATCCTATATTATGTGTATTCAAGTGTATGCCTCATGCTTCTTGCATATACTTTATGTATTGTGTGTATTCACTTGTATGTTTCATGCTTCCTATATTACATGTGCACGTACATGTATTCTTCATGCTTCATGTGTATACGTCATGTATTACATGTATGTACATGTATGCTTCATGCTTCTTGTGTATACTTCATGTATTACGTGTATATCCATGCATGCTTCATGCTTCCTATGTATACTTTATGTATTATGTGTATTCACGTGTATGCTTCATACTTCCTCTGTATACTTCATGTATTATGCATGTATTCACGTGTATGTTTCATGCTTCCTATGTATATGTCATGTATTACGTGAATAATGTATTACATGTATTCACGTGTATGCTTCATGCTTCCTATGTATACATCATGTATTACATGTATTCACGTGTTTTATGTGCTTTATGCTTCATATACTTCATAGGTATGCTTCATGCTTCACATCTTACAAATACTTCGTGTATTACATATATCTATGTGTTTGCTTCATGTGAGATGTGTCTTCAATAAGATCATTCTATGTATGTTTATATAATTACTTTACACTTAAAAAATTATGAAAATATTAAAAAAAATATCAAAATGCTTCTTGAGTCGAGAAGCACTAACAAGATAACTTATCTAAAATTAAATAATGAAGAGTTGTAACTATTGAAGCAAGAAGGGGTGTGACTCCCTCAAACTTGAGATATAAAAGGGAGAGCATTTCACCCATACCATCATTGAAAAATCCAATTAAGAATATGACCTTAGGTAATTTTGTAAAAGACTTAAAGTAGGTTCTCGAGAATATTGAAGATGTGAGAAAAGTTGTGACCCTTCAAGGAATGTGGTGACTCCATCAAGAAATAGATATAAAGGAATAAATCTATCTAATGGATTCACCCCACCCCCAACATATGCCCAAGAGAAGTAAGTAAACCCAAAATCAAGTATAGAACCTAATTGTCAAGCTTTTTAGGAATATTAAATAAGTTGAGGTACAACATTCACTCAAAAAACTAGAATGCAGTAAAAGCACTCCTAACATCATAAGCATTATCTATGAGTATACTCCTACCCGCAATACATAACATAGTTATCCCGTGTATGGTTTCTATTACTACTACGGGGAGAGAGAACTACTAAAGTAGATAGTATCATTTATAGTGTATCACCATAATGTTCTTTGCTTACATCTTGAGTAAGGGGAAAAGAAGGCCAACATTAAACATCATCATTAATGTCCATAGATGTGTGTCATGCTTCTAATCCTCATCTTAAGATGTGGAAAACCACCAAAGCTTGCTTGAAAATCTAAGGTCTCTAGAAATTCCCCTATTACTTTACTCATCCTTGAAATCTCTTAAATTGCTCAACAACATTTATGCACTAAAAATAAATAAATATCTTAACAATCATCCATACCAAACACCAAGTAATAAAAAAAATATAGCTCGACTTGTTGGGAACTAGTGGTATCGAAAACATTTGAAATCATTTCATCCTAGGCTCTCCTTATCATGAATTATGTTTTGCTCTATATCAATGATTTAAGGTCAAGGACCTCAATACTAAGTATCTAAGATAAAATTGATACAAATCAAGCTACAACAAAATCATTGCATAAACCTATACTAAATCACATTATAGATCCATAACCCACAAATCCCAAGATCATTCTCACCTTTTAAAAAATTGATATTCCTTGATGAAATGTTAGAAACTAAGTCTTTAAAGAAGATCATTCTCAAGCCAAATAGTCCTCCTTTTTGTATATCTATCACATACTAATTTTTCCTTACTATCAAACATCTATCTATATACTTTTTCTATTTTTTCTATTTAAAGAATGTTTAAAATATTTCCAATTTCTACAAGTGTATTTGTCCGTCCTGTCCTCTGTAGTAGTCTACTTATTTCTTTACTTGGAACATAATTCTAGTTTATAGAATCAGTTGTGACATACTTACCTCCAAACGTTTAATAACCATAGGATTAATCCCTGCAAGTGTTTGACGAGCAAACTCTTCGTCTGTCTTCCACGCATCATCATCCCCTGAATCACACATCATATTCACAATACCATCAGGGAGAATCTAACTCCAATTGAATTTTTTGTGACCCAACTTGTAATCCAGTGTTACAGTTTAATATTAAGTATGAGTTTAATCTTACTTACTGCTTATTATATTGGGCTTTGGAAATTTCAGGATCGCTTGGTCATTTGTATCCAAAATCCCTTTTATCATCTGAAAGGGAACTACTGATTTGGCTATACTAACTGTAAAATCTACTGAATTTGAAAGTCCCTTACTGTAGAGACCTTTAATCTCCTTCAAATTGTAAAAGTGTTTCTTGAGTACATTTAGATTTGTGACAAGATCAGAAACGAACTTCTTAGAGAAAGCTTTGAAGAAATGGGCTCGAAAGTCAGAAAGACTGGCTTGAGGGAACTTCTCATCTGCCGGGATATAGAAGCCTGGCGATATAAGTGCTGGCAATTTCCAATGCGACTTTCGAGTCTCAAAAGCTGGATCTGCAAGAAAGATAAATTTAAAAGTTTGCTCTAATGCAAAGCACTTTAAACCTTTCACGACGATTGAAAGAAGCCAAGAGAGATAAATATAACTACAATCTATGTAAATAAAGGTGTAAGCTTTTTAATCCCTAAAAATAAGAACGGATGATGCTGAGAGCTGTGTGTAAACAGTATTGAAAAATATTTCATTTGTATGTTTACCATGGCTAGATTTGGTTATGGGTAATCATAAAATAGAGCAACTCACTCATTTTTGTGCGCTTACGGCCAGTTCTACATCTCCGCGGATATGGGAAGTCGAGGGATCCTCCGATAACTGGCCTCTCAAGGTCCTTGGCGGTCTCAGGGTCACCCAGATCATTGTAAACATCATAATCATAAACACGATCCCACGGCTCCCTATTTCCCGTACCATTTCCCCTCATTTTCACCAGCTCTTCACTCCTCCAACCCACGAGCCCTACTGGTGTTTCCGTAGGAAGATAGCTCTGCAGAAATTACATATTTCCACATTATTGTCATTATAATGCTTGCTTCTAAATCTATTTCAAGTTTCCACTCAAACATAGATTATAAAACGTATTTTAAGTAGATAATATGCATTATACATTATTTGCAAAGAAGATTCGTCCACTACTCAAACTGGAACAAAATTTAGCCATCCATGTAGGATAAACCCAAGAGTTGCAGAGAAAATTAACATCTCCTTGACCAGGAACTTGGATGCAAATATGCTTGAGATAAAACTCTCGAAGATGCTTGTTTGTGACTAGTATAGCTCCAGGAGTCCCATACTCAATGGGCCAATCAAAAGTGATTTTGTGGGTTGTATCCGTAACAACTGTTCCCAAATTTGGCCAATTCCAGTCTAAACCAGCCTTATGAGGGCTAACTTTACCCTTGCCAGTTTCTGCAATATAAATAAAACACAATTTGTTACTACATATCATTTTGCAGTGTATATACTTGTGTATATGTGTCTGTATGTAAGAAAAGTAAGGTATACATTACCATTATCTGTTTGATCACAACTGACCAGCTGGAAAAACACCTTTCTGTTCATGAACTCTGCTACCCTGTCCGTAAAACTAGCACTGAAATCTTTCATATCCATAAGCGATGCTTTTCTCAAAACTACACTGCCTTCAATCTTTATAGTACCTGCATCCTTACTGTTACCTTTCGTAGCATTCAGCAGCCTCTTCATTGTTTGGTTTCAATATGCTTCTTCAACTTCTAAATGGATACCCAATAATTCTGTTTTGCACAGCGTGTGCTTTCGCTTACTGCAAATTGCCGCGAGGGTTGTATAAAGACGAGTCCGCAGTCGTCGCAACTTAGAAGCTCAGCACTCCCGTCAATCAGTCAACCAGTCGAGGAAATTTGTGGAAAAATGCTGCAGTACGGATTGGGGAGTGCTGAAAACCTTTTAAAATGATATGAATAGGTATATCTGTCGTAACTCAGAAGCTGACCAATCCCATCAATCAGTCAATCAGTCGTAGAAACTTGCTGTAAATTGTTACAATGATATGAATATATCTGTCATAACACAGAAGCTCACCAATCCCGTCAATCAGTCGTGGAAATTTGCTGGAAATTGTTAAAATGATACGAATATATCTGTGTCAAGCAGTCAATCAGTCGTGGAAATTGCTGGAAATTTTCCGTACGGAATGGGGACAGCTGAAAACCTTTTAGAAAACCGGCCACACATTCATCGAGTCAACCAGTCGTGGAAATTTGCTGGAAATTGTTAAAATGATATGAATATATCTGTCATAACACAGAAGCTCACCAACCCCTCAATCAGTCAATCAATCGTGGAAACTTGCTGGAAATTTGCTATACGGAATGTGGACAGCTGAAAACCTTTTAAATTGGGCACAGCTGAAAACCTTGGAAATTTGCTGTACGGAATGGAGACAGCTGAAAATCTTTCAAATCTGAAAACATTGGAGATGTACTGGACGGAATGGTGACTGCTGAAAACCTTTCAAATTGAAGACCTATACCTAGTGATAGAAAACCGGCGGTATATTCACCCAGTCAACCAGTCGTGGAAATTTGTTGTACCGAATGGGGACAGCTGAAAACCTTTCAAATTTAGGGCTTATCCCTAGTGATAGAAAACCGGCCATACATTCATCGAACCCGTTCGTCAAAAATTGGCCCTGCAAATTATTAGCTTGCAATTATACCGTCCAAAACTATAAATTGTGGTTAATTTATTAAACACTACGAATTTCACAAAACTAGGTGAAAAAGTATTATTTGTCTTTCACTAAATTTTGAGTTTACATTAAAGATAATAAAATGATGTTTGTTAGAGTTATGTGTATTAGCTAATAATTAACTATTAGTTTAATTTATTCTCATGCACTTAATTTAAATTTAGGAGTGATGTTCTATGTTAATTAAAGAGTTATTATTAGATCAATTTGCTTCATTGCATGAGATGTTGACACTTGTCATGATCTAATCACTTTATCATTTAGGGTTGCTTCTATATAACATTCAACCCTCATTGTATTATTATACTTTTGATATTTTTGATAGAACCCTCAATCTTTGAAAACTCTTGTTTTCCTTGAAAATTCTTGAGGTTCATTTTATAGTTTTTTCTTGTTGAGGAATATTGCATATTATTGTTTGCAATTCTCTTGCATGGAAGGTGTCTTTTTTCATTGTTTGATCTTATAGTTCGTATTTTTCACAGTTCTGACATGATATCAAAGCGTGGATTCAACAATTCCCTTCTCAATTTATGAGGGTTTTGTTTAACAAGGGTTACCAGTTTCATATATGGATTTTTCATTATGTTTTTGTAATATTTGGAGGTGGACAATTTTCAGGTGCATTTTGGCATGAAAAGGATCTCATAGTTGAATTTAAGAGGCAAATTTGACAAATTTTAACTATAAATTTGCATATAGTCGACGTTGGAAACATTTGAGGCAAAAAAAAAATTGCACAAGGGTCGTACGGTCCATATATGCCTTTTGCACAAAAATAAAAATATATATTAAAAAATGCAAAGCATTTTTTAATTTTTCTTGGCTTTTTTTTTTAAAATCCAATTTTTTTTCTTTTTTAAAGGGTTTAAAAATTGTGACAGGGCATTTAATTGGAGTGCTTTTGGGAGGTACCTATGGGTGCAAGCCTATGGCCCCCTGTCACCCACTAGTGGCTTAATATCGATCAACAACATGCTTCTTAATGCCCGCCAACAATCAAATTACCGACTTTTTATTTCAAGCGCTATAATATTTTCTTGGTGGCCACAAAACCCTTTGGCGACAAAATTCCAGATTTTTTGACATAAGGAATCTTTTCTAAAATATTTTGGACAAAAGAATATACTATTGAGTTTTTTTGTAGGGGGTCAAACTCTTTTTCAAACAATAGGGAGAATATTCCTTCAAATTATTCTGCTGACATCATGTTGATGTCAGCGGTACAAACTACTAGAGGGGCCCCCACACCCTTCTTTAGCCCTAAAGGAGTTATTTTTTTTTGGGCATACGATATCGAAATTGGACAAACAAAATATCGTCAGAAAGTTGGTTCTGTCAACTTTCCAGTGGTGTGAGTCTCATCACTTTTTTTGTTAGTGGTGCATTCTATACCCTGTTGAAGTTAGAGGTATTTTTTCAGTCTCGAGCTCATAACTTTTGACTTGTTTCTTTATTTTTCATGATTTTAGTGGTGTTGGGATGATCTCTTAGATCTCTTCACAAAAATCCATGCACTTTTTCATATTTTTCTCTAGGTACATTTTATTTAATTTGTTATGTTTTCACATTTTGGTGAATTACTTGGATGTCTTAGCTCATGGAAACTTTTTGTTTGCATGGGATGACTCGTTTTTGTTACAGTTTTACATGTATTTCTAGTATTCTATCCTATTTGGGCATTGTAGACATATTTTATATGTATTTTTTCTTTTGTAGACACATTGAGATAAAGTGTCATTCTGATGTATCATTTTAGGGATTTCACAGATCTTGTTGTGTCTTTTGTACTCGCACTATGATATAAAGTGCCATGGAGGGTTGATGTTTTTATTTTTATTTCCATCACACTTTTGTTGAAAGTGAGTGTCCCTTCCACAACAATAATGAATCCTAGTGATTCTTGTCTCATGCATGTGTGCCTTAGTTTGCACACCCTTTTATTTGCAAATACTCTTCAATTGCAAGTTCAAATATTATACTACATACACTTCTTGGTTTACCATAGTTTAAGTGTACCTATCTTGGCTCTCCCTTTTCCGTATTATGGGGTGGCTTCTACTGTTGGTGCTAATGTTTCCTTGGTTTCGTATTTTGAGTGATCTATGTATCTAGTTCTTGTTCCTATGTATTAGGTAGATGGAGTGGCTTGTTACCCATGCATTTCAGTGAGATGAAGCATTTACCATATGGACATTCTTTGATTCCTATTTTTGGAGGCGTCCTTCCATTTTAATTTGATCAGAGACTATTAGTATCTGTATTTTCAACTTGCATCTTGCATGTTGAGTAGTGTCATTAGGGTCACCCATGCAGATTCATGTGTCGTTTGTATCTTTCAGTTTCAAATGTTTGCCTTTATTTTCCATCTGATTTGAGCAGTGTCATTGCGGGCAGTCATGCATATTATTGTCTCTCTCTTGATCAATGTTCTTGAGACTATTAGTACATGTATTTTCAACTTGCATCTTGCATGTTGAGTAGTGTCGTTGGGGTCACTCATACATATTACTATCTTCTTGATTCTGACATTTGTATCTTCTGTTGGAAGTTTGAGGAGATTGTCATTGGTATTGAAATAAAGAAAAATAGGGTTCCCCAAAATGGAAAGGTAAGTCAAGAGGGTGATAATAGACCATATCTTCCTATTTTCATTAGGAAATGAGATCCCCACAAATAAATGACTTACAACCCTTAGGTGAGTTAAATCAATAAAGGAATCTACTAATTTCCTTATGCTTGAGGATGAGGGTACAAGGTTGAATAACACTTTTGGGAGAAAAAATTAAAATAGAAAATCAACCTAATTATGCCAATTCAAACTTGCAACGACAATATAAAGCATATGATAGACATAAACAACAAACTTTTTGCAGATCTTAGAAGGTTTGAATGATGTGTACCTCTAACCAAAAGGCAGCTTCAGAGGCAAATTGAGACTCATTTTCCCATGGGTGAATGGGTCTTTTATTAGGGTTTTTAGACAACTTTCAAGAGCCTTTGATACTGATTTGTAGCTTCCATTTGATCTAAGTTTCAGTTTCAGAAAGTCAAAAATCAAATCTGTTAGTGAGATTTCATGATTTGACAACTTTTGCAACTTTGACAACTTTGACAACTTTTTTAATCTTTCTCTTCAAGAGGTTTTCAATCCTTCTTCAACCTAAATCTACAACACACACAAGAGGAAAAAAATGTTTTTTTTGTTGAATGGGGGTTTGCCTCAAGGTCAAACCCCATTTCGGTAATTAAACCTTGAATTGAAATAAAGCATGAAAGGAATGATGAATGAACAATGCTATGTTGCAACTCACCAAACCCTTAAATAAACCTTCAAATAGAGATCTAGAACTTGATTAAAATGGCTTCAATGGATATGGATTTTGATGCTTGAATTGATGTTTTGAATGCTTGACTTGATCTTTGAAGCCTACATCACAATTTTTGCTCCAAAAACATGCATGATGCAAGAAGACTTTTACATGATGATTGGATCTTGATTGCTATAATAAATCACTGATAAATTTTCTCTTGATTGCTCTTGATCATCAACTTTAGTTCTACTTTCACTCACTTCAATTTGCTCATGAAAAAATGCTCTTAAAATTCTCTAGGTGAAAATTAGAAAATAACCTTGTATTTATAAATATGTATCCTCGATTTCTCAAAATTCAAACATTACAAACCAACATTGAAATATGGATTCAGGGGCCTTAAAATACCGATTTTTTTTTTTTTTAATTTAAGTTTAAAAGCCTAGGGAAGACCCATTCGCCTATGGATGAATGGATCCCAGGTCCTTATTCTTGGAGCACACATTGCTCAAGGTAAAGTGTTATGTTTTGGCATTAATTATTGTTGGGTTTCCCCTTCAAAAAATGTAATTTAATAGACTTGTAGATGAATAATAGTTATCATTTGATTATGGATGGCTATTAAATCATGTGATCTCCTAGGAGGGGATGTTGGATCATGATGTCATTATATGTTCGTAATTCTATAGTTGGAATTTTGACACTAGTCTTGTTTGTTCTCTTTGGTTTTAAGTATTTTAAGCATTTTCTTGGAGCTTCATGATTTTGCAAGGTTGCATTTGAAGTTGGCATGGATTGATTGGTGGATGCTCATGGAGACTAGAGAGATTTGGATGAGGCTAAGATATCTCTTATATATGGGATCATATGTTGATATGGTTACTCTTTGATGATGATTTTAAAAGAAATACTGAGGAGCCTACACCTAGTTATGCATGTGAATCCATTATGGAATTGAAGAGAATATTTTCATTTCTTGGTGTTGTGTGCATAGGATAATCTTGTATCCCACTCTTCGTCTACTCAATAGGTGAATGATCTGAGAGGTATTTCCCACTTGATTATCAGACACATTCTTTATTTTGTATCTTATCTTCTCATATGAGTTAGTCTTGAATATAAACATTCTAAAGAATTTTTAAGAAGAAGATGCATGGTTATCTAGATTTCCATTGTGCTCCTTGTTTTGGTCTTGAGCCATGGATCTAGTTTCAAGGACTTATTTGGAGAGTTACAAGAAATAGTGTGTGGCTTTGGGTATATTCCCTTTTTTGTGGGAATGATTTGTCGGTTTGATCTATCTTGAATATGAGAGGTTTACATCTATTACTGCCATGTTGGCATTTGATTTGGATGTTATTTGTTGATATCCTTTCAGTTTGGGAATGGTGAAGGAGATCTTACTGTACACAGCTTGGTACATGTTAGTGTGGAACAAGGATATGGTTTGATTTTTAGATTCTCTATTTGGTCATGGTTTTCTTCTTAGATGTTTGGTTTCACATGATTGAGTGTGAAGAACTTGGGAGAGCTATGGAGACTAGTGATGAGAGAGGTATTACAACATATTTGTTTGTAAGATTTGCATATCATTGTATGTTTCCTTAACACTATATAATAGAGGAATTAGCCACATCCTCTATGTGAAGTACTATACGTAGTCTTGGTATGATTTGATCTACTTTCAAATTTGACATTACTCATGTAGTGGGAGTTTCTAGATATATGTTTGGTTATCCTCTACGATATCTTAGTTTGTTGGTTACTGATGTGATAATGAGTTTTGCATGTTTTCATTGGATTTGGATCTATGAGTTATCCAAGCTATGGATTAGCTACCCATTTTCTTCTAGTGGGATGACTTAGATGTGGATTATCTATATCCACAATAATTTTTAGTGTTTATGTAGACTATGTTAGTTGGCCTTGTCTGTGGTCTTTTGTGCATTGGTATGTTGCATTGAGATAGGAGGATGGATGTACAAAGACTTGATCTTAGATTTTGGGTTGATATGTTGATGTCATGAAGTTATATCTATGTTGTGTATACCCTAGTTTGAGGTATGGTTAGCTTGTATGAGTTGCAATTTGTTGCGGTTGCTATTCTAGGTGGTATGATTAAGGTAGCTACTCAAAGACTTTGTTATTATTTGAATTTGATGATTTTTTCATGTAAATATTGGTGTAGGTTTCAGTAATAGTTGATATGTTTCACTTTGGCATGTTCCTTTTCTTCCATAGGAGGCATGTTGGAGGATGTAAGGAGTTTTTCTTTTCTTGATGATGGAACTATCATGGTTGCTTTTGGAGGTATCTTATTGGAGCATGAGAGCATGGTGAAGATTCAAATGGTACATGTAAATGGATAAGAGATATTTTTCCCTTTTTTGTGATTCCTATGGGTGTATTTATAATGTTGATGTCAAGTGGGATAATGTTAGGATTAGGTGTCATCCACCTTATAAATCCTATGTCATATGTCAGGGTTCCAACATCCTTGTAAAGTATCGCTAGACATTTAGGGTGTATTGGCAAAATATTTTGTAATATTTATTCTCGCCATTGTTTGTAATATACTCATAAAGCCTGGCGATGGGTCCACTAGCAACAATAAAGATGGGTTGTGGACATAAATATTTAATACTGTTTTCCCCACATATGGATGCCTAAAATGGGATGATAAAAGATAAAGTAAATGATAAATGAGTGACAATTGGGATTCTCCAAGTGGGTGTTTGGAAAGAGGCAACAGGTGTCACTTGGTTTTCCATCATTTATTGTATTTAATACAATAGTTTTTTCTCAAGACTGTCCACCCAAACTAGAGAAAAAGTATTGGAACCAAAATCAGTGTCCTTTCACATTCTAAGGAAGTAATACAAAGGTTGGGGATATTTGGAATGAAGGGTCATCTTTGGGCACCATGTTTGGTGCATTAGATGCCTTCACAAGTCTATAAATTCAACCTCTTGGATATAGAATGAGGAGAGGAGCAATAATTGAATGTAGTGTTACTCTACAGGAACAAGGATAGGTTGAGGGATAAGGAGGTTGTTCACAAGTGCATAGGTGCTTCCATGTTGGAGGAAAATAATCGAATGGAAGTGGTTGTATTGTAATCTCATTTATTTGATAATAATGCATACTTTACCTCTCTCTTTTTGGTAGATTTTTTCTCGCAAGGGTTTCTTCATGTAAATTTTGTGTTATGTGATGATCTTGTATTGTTGATTTGTGCCTCATTGTTACTATCTTTTTGTGATATAATTCTTTATATATATCAAGTTGTTATAAGTTCACATAAGGTAGTTATTATAAGCATGTTATGTTGGTTGTTTTTTGGCATCATAAAGAAGATGGATCTAATCATGATAATTCTATATTAAGGCAACTTAATTTTCATATTTGCATATAAGTTTCAAATTTTCATGTTGTTGTAGTCCAAGATTTGAATCTCATACATTGAAGTCTAAAACAAAGAAAATAAGGAACCTTAGGTCTAATGTATAATCCTAGGATTTAAATATTTTTATGTATGGGGATATTTCCTATTGTTTCATTAAGATGGAGATCAATAAGGTGTATAGATTAATTTTCAACCATAAAGGTGATCCAACAAAACCTAGATTTCAATCATATTGATCCTTGGAATGGATTGGAATTGATTTGATATAATTAACCTAATTTATCTATGCACCCTAATATGAAAAATATAATAATCCGACAATTAACAAACTGAAACAACTATTAGGTGGATCTAGGTATTGTAGAGGATTGTGTAATAACCTAGAAAATTTGGTTTTATTGTGCATAAGAGGACTGATTTTCCCAAGGGAATATGGGTATTTGTAGGCTTCTTCTTTTATGTTTTTGAGGTTCTTTGATGACAGATCTAAGCTTCTCATTCCCGATTACAAAATTATCGAAACACTATTGTATAATTTTGTAGGCGAGTTTTCATGAGTTGACAAGATGTAGGTATTCAAATGCAACAATAAACAATTTATATTCAAGCTTCCTTCTTGATCCTCTTCAAACTCAAGATCTACACGTTCAAAAATAGAAGAAATGTTAAGGGTTTTCCTTGGTTAAACCCTGTGCAAGTGTTTCCACTTCCACAATGGAAATGTCAATGATAAAAATGGATAAATGATAGGAAGGAATGATGAAATAAAAAAGTGTTACAACTCACCACCCTTCAATGGATTCCTTGAAGGACTAAAGTCATGTACACACCACCTCAAGGTCTTGATCTTACTTGCTTTATTGCTTGAATGTTTTGGGAGACCTATAAAAAGTGTTAGCCTTCACAAAATAATGTTAACATGAAAACACACAAACTCACATAGGATTTGACATGATGTTTGGATCTTGAATTGCTACAATAAAAGCTCTAAAATGCTGCTCTTGACTTTCTTGATAGTGCTCTTGATCATAATAATTTCTCATAAATTCTCCTTAGTGCTTGTTATATTTCAAATGATGAAATAACTAGGTATTTATAGGAATTTCTCTAATTTCTTGAGAATTAAATATCAATAGTCAACATTTGCAACTTCATGAATTTTGAATGTTAAAATTTTGACACTGACATATGCAAAATTGGTCCCTGAAAAAATAGGGGGACCCATACACCCTAGGGAAAATGGGTCATGTCCCTATTTTCCAAGACAATAAGTGTCGAGGGAAAAATAATAACTGGATGCATTTGTTTAATGCTTACAATTTCTCATTAAATGGTACAAATGGGCTATAGAATGCATAATTTAGTAAATTAGGGACTCAATTAAGCTCAATAATCTAGTGGGAGCAAAGCATAGTGTGAAATTGTCAAAGGTGAAAATTTTCAATGCTACATTTAGCCCCCACTTTAATGAGAGTATGAACTTACACTCAAACTCACACTAAAGTAGAAAATCTATGTAAAGAGGTTCCCAATTTTCCAAATGTTGAAGAGATAGGATGACTAAGGATATAGGGGGACGTGCAAGCCCCCAAGATCCAATATCCCATGGTAAACTGGCATAAGCACAAAGGAACACACATGTATGATATGCATCAAAATAACATACATAAACATACAATGTCACAATGAAAGGAGAGTATGGATAACTATAGGATAGTAAGTTGTGTTATGCTAGGATCCACACCAAAGACGTTCATGACTCACACCATAGAAAATTTTGATATTTTCTAGGTGAATCATGAATAAGAAGGAAACATGGGCTAGTCAAGTCCAATATTCACTAGGTGAGCCCCAGTACAAGGTAAAAAGAGCAACACACTAGGTAGATAGTGAATTACAATATTCATTAGGTGTGCTCCCATGACAAGGTAGCAAAATGAGAAACACACAAGGACTAGTGAGGACCGATTTTTACTAGGTGTGTACCCATGACAAGGTAGCAAAATGAGAAACACACACGGACTAGTGAGGACTGATTTTCATTAGGTGTGTAACCATGTCAACTATACCAAGATTTATATTCCCTGATAACTCTAATAAGGTACTACAAAATGATCAAAATGCTTATGCCAATGCAAAACTAAGTTTAATTCCTACGAACAAAGTGAAGTAAATAATGTCAATGTAAATGCACCACTAAGTCCAATGCCTATGAACAAAGTGAAGCAAATAATGCCAATGTATGCCCCCACCTTAAAGGAATTGCTAAAACCCATGTTGTGAGAAATTACTTTGATGTATAAAACTAATAAATTTCATGCAACAAAAGATCACAAAAGCTTTTTTGGAAATCACTACATACCAATGATATGTTCTAAAATAAAGGTACATCATGATAAGGGGTTTCCCCCAAGTGAAATGCAACAAAATGTTGGAGTAAAGGACACACTGAGAGGGGGGGTGGATCATTTTTTCAATAATCAACTTCAATTTAATGGTTTTTCACTAACACATAATCTCTTTGTAATCATTGAATGTTCAATTTCAAGAGTGTAACCAAATATGATAGCCAATAGCAGATCCTTAAAAAATCAAATGTTGAAAAGTAGATAAAGGAAGAAGAAAGAACAAATTGCATGAAACATAATAATCACATGGACCACATAAGGATCATAACATAATATTTTTCATGGGCGGAAAACCCTCATAGGGATTAAAAACCACTCTGTAAAATGCCTCACTAGTTTAATCAAAATCCACTTATTACAAAGCCTCACTAGCTATTATTTGTGCCTCACTAGCAAAGCCTCACTGACTACAAAAATATGCTTCACTAGCTTTTCAAGTTATCAACTGCCTCACTGGCATAAAGATGCCTCATTGACATTTATCAACAATCAAGATAAAGAGTAAAGGACAGAGGGTTACTCCATTTCACTGTAATTCATTACAACTTCTAGTATTAATAAATTTTATGTCCTATAGGTTTCATTAAGATGGAAACCTAAAAACATAAAACATATCAACTCATCATTTCATTGTTTTTGCATATAATATTTTACAAAACAAATTTCAGTACTATGTTCAACAATAATAATAACTCTTATCAGAGTATGGTACCACAAAAAATGCCTCAAACCATTTCTAAGTGACAATGTCACTTATTTATATCATTCAAATAACAATTTCCTTCATCTATAACTGCCTCTCATAAATAGTCAAAGTAACCTTCCATAACTATTTTAAAAATTTAACGTAGAATGGCATTTCCAAAAATTTTAAATTGTTGTCAATAAAATAATCATTGTGCAAAGTAAACCTTTGTATCATGAACATGTATAGGGTCGACATGCTGCCTGAAAAATAGGGTATACTAACTAGATACAATGCACATACATATGCAACAAATAACCCTTTCACAACTTTAGGAACAATAATGTGTTTTGTAAGCCCATGCCCTAGCAATAGGGTGTAACCAAGATTAGACACCAAATTCTCAAATGTACCAAAATAAAAACCCTTTGTCGACATGTTAAATGTTTGAAGATTAACACAAGGTCTAAACATAAAATGAAAGACTCTCATTACCTCGACAACCATAGACATAGACATCACAAATACTTTGTGCAATAGAAGTTGGCCAAGATTATGGAAGATGAAACCCAAATACAACCAAAAGACAGTGAATATATACACTAAAACCCCTTGTAAAAACAACAAGACTAAAACCATTGACCTTGAATCAAAAGACCATTTACTAATTATACAAACTTATGCAAAAATAAAAAAATAGGGTTTAAATTTAACAATCGAGTTACCACTTTGCATCACAACCTTGCAAGAAATGAGGTCGATGTCACTTTGTAGACACTACCTATAAACTTCCTGGAATCATTTCTCTTCATTTTCTAGATGCCATATCACTATTCTTCCATGTTTCCTCAAGCCCTAACTCGGCCATCTCAACTGCCTTCAAGTTTTACAAATGATTAACTTTTAAGATAAATAATATCGAGACAATTTCTTATGTCTTTTATCGTGCTTTACCTATCAAAAACCCAAATATCATTATGTCGGCCTTTGTCATCATGTGTTGTCTGTTTTGCATGTGTAACAAAAATAACACTATAATACTTGTGTCAGTATAAGTCTCAATGGCACCAAGTGTGAAGTGAAGTCCAAGACTATAATCATTATTGTTGCCTTGTAAAAAAAAAATGATATCCAAATGTCATCAAATATCAACCAAAAAAATATTATCTCATGCCTTTCAAACATGCATCAAGGAGAATGCCTAACTTGACATGAATTCCAAATTTATCCAATATCGAAGGGGTCAACACAAATAACATAGAATATGAACATATAAGGAATCCATGGATCTGAGGTCAATATACATCTTTTCTATAGTGATATAATAGAGCTTAGAATTGACATCATTCCCCAAATACTCATGGAACAATGAACACAATGGAGGAATGAAACATAGGAGAGATGACAAAAAAAAATTTGGGTCAAGATGGATGATACCTAAATGTCTTAATGCCTTGCATCATCCCCAAAAGGAAAACGCAAGACAAAAATAAAAGTCAAAGTTTATGACATATAGAAGAGTTAAGATACAAATAGAAGAATGCCACAACAAATTCATTTTCTTTGTATCCTTGTGTCAATGGAGCAACAAGGGTCATCCAAAGAAAAATCACAAACATAAAGACATGCCAAGAAACACAACATGAGGGATCACATCACGTGCGTGAAAACACAAAGAATGCATGAAGGAAACATAAAGGACCACCTTACGTGTGAGCCAACCTAAAGCAAGTCTTCCACATCCCAATCTTTCTCATCATATAGGGAAGGTGAAAAACTAGCTAAGGGGACTACAACAAGTTTTGTACTAGGATAATCACTAGGTTGAACACATGGTGGATCACTCTCATCAGGAGGATCATCATAGTTTCCCCCATCTAAATTCATTTTCTTTGAAAACAACACAAGATCATTATGGACTTGTTCACCAATTTTAACAATTTCATCTTGATCATCCAAATTAATCGCAATAGGAGGTTTTATGAAAATAGCAGTTGTATGTTCTTGTTTCACTTCTTGTTTTAGTTCCATGTCTTATTTTCATGAAAGTTGTAATTCTTCTTGATTTGATTGCATAGGTGTTGGACTATCATGCACTGTTTTATTATTTTCTTCCAATTGACGAGCTATAGCATGATGCAGGTGCACCGACACTATTTAGCATTTGGTTTCTGCTTGCATAGTTTTCAATTTGTGATGAGGTAGGAGTGGGTTTCTCAACCATTTATCTATTTTCTTACCTTAAGGGAGGAATTGAAGGAACCACTGGGGGTTGGGAAACCACTCTCTTTAGGTCTATAAACTTTTTTTTATCTTTTGAGGCACAAAAAGAATCATTTGATTGTCTCTTGGTCTTTTATATGATATGGTTGGAGGAACTGTGACATATTTACCTTGGTTACTTGAAATGGCAACTGCTCTAGGCATAGGTTCATCCATGATTGGTGGGGTAGAAGGAACAACCATAGACTTATCATTCTCAGGTGAAATATTGCTAAGGGATAGTTTTTTTGTGTACTTTGCCTTAAACTTTTGACATGACTTGAAAAATAAATCCTCATGAGGTTTAATAGGTTCCATAGGTTGAAGCCAAAACAAATCTAATGAAAATTTTCCATAGGAGGACAAAGGGTTAAATCCACTATGATGCAACATTTATAAAAATTTGGTTTTCAAATGGGAAGTTTACGCAATTGTGAATAACTGATGAGACAATATTCATGGAACACAACCATGGATAACCTAGCTTCACATAGAATTGGTCTAATGTTGAGATGATGGAGAATGATACATCTAATTTTTTTTGTCCAACTTTAAAATGAAGAGTGATCAAACCTATCATAGGGAAAGCAAAACCATCATGATTTTTCATCCATGCTTTCAATTGTTCATAAGTGAAACAAAGAAAAATGGGGTAGGGGTTCAAACACATAGGGTTTTATAATAAATTTATAATATTTCACCATTTATTACTATAAATAGCAAGAGAAAATGGGGTGAATGAACCTACCTATTCTTCTATTTCATTCAGGAAATGAGATCCCTCAAATCAAAATCCACCTTCAACCCTTAGGTGGGTGAACTCTTTGAGGAATCTTGTAATTTCCCTTTTTGTGTTAGGACGAGGGTCTAGGTCAAATAACACTTTGGGGAGAAAGATTAAAAATAGAAAATCAACTCCAAAATGCAATCTATCACTTGGATTTAGTATATTAAACATAAAACTAAAGGAACCTACAAAGTTTATTGCAGATATGGAAGGGATAAATGCTATACCTCTCACAAAATGGTGCTTTTAGAAGATGTATAAGGACTCATTCGCCCTATGGAGAATGGGTCCTAGATAGGGCTCTTCAAAATTCGTTTTGGGTCCTTTTCTCATGTGTCTACAATTTTAGATTCTCAATTTTCATAGTCAAATAGTCAAAAATAGATATGGAATCTAAGTTTTAGTGAGATGACAATAAAGGTGACAACAAATGCAACTTTGAAATTTTGTAACTTTTGAGATCCTCAATTCAACCTGCAAATCTACAACACATAAATAGAGGGGGAAAATGTTTTTTTTTTGGTGAATGGGGGTTTTCCTTGATCAAACCCGTTTCTAGTAATCAAACCTTGAAATGAAACAAAATAGCATAAAAGGAATGATGAATGAACAACTTAATGTCACAACTCACCAAACCCTTGAATAAATCTTGGAATGTAAATATGCAACTTGCATGAAATGGCTTCAATGGATGTGGATCTTGAACCTTGAATCTTTCTTGAGATAATGAATTTGAATACTTGAATAGATCATGAAACCTACATCATCATATTAGCTCCAATAACACGCATGATGCAAGATGATTTTGACATGAAAATTGGATCTTGATTGCTTCAATAAATCTATCTTTGAATGCCTTGAATTGCTCTTGAAATATTGTTGAATTGCTCGAATAATGCTCACTTGAAAATTCTAGGTTGCTTAGATCAAAATTGCTAGGTAAAACATAGTGAAATAACCTTATATTTATAGATATGTAACCTTAATTTATCGAAATTCAAATATCACAAGCTAACATTGTTATATAGATTTGAAAACATTGAAATACCACCAAAAACATATTTTAAATTTAGGTCCTAGGTCTAGGGGAGGACCCATTCGCCTATGGGCGAATGGGTCCTAGGTCCCCAACGCTAGGACACACATTTCTCAATGAGAAGTGTTATGTTAACACATTAATGAATATCAGGTTTCCTCTTCAAAAAATATAATTAATTAGGCTTGGATTTGAATTGAAGGGGCCAATTAAGGAAAATTAAGCTCAATTAATTAAAGGATCCCTAAATAAGTGTGAAAGTGTAAAGAGGTACACTTTATGACACCAAAAATAAGGCACAATTAAGTCCATATTAACATTAATTCCAAATTAAGTGTGAAATGTAAAGGGATACATTTCTCTACACTAAATTTAGTCCCTGCTTTAGTGAGAGAAGGAGCACAAGCATAAACTCACACTAAAGTAGAAATTCAAAACATATACATGTATGTATCAACGACAAGATTAATCAATCATACAATATCAAAGACTTAAAAAGAGAAGTAAAAACAAACAAGGAAGATCAAGCCTCGACTATCCAACGTGATGTGGAACATGCCTCAACTATTTGTCCAAAAGAAAAGGGAAGATCAAGCCTTAACTGTCCAACATGTTATGGAACACGTCTTGACTATTTGTCCAAAAATATTCATAAGCGAAAATCGATGTCCACTATGTAAATGAAAATGCAAGCTCACTTCGGGCTAATGGAACCTTAGGTTATCCACTAGGTGAGCCCCCAAAAAGTGGCTTAGTTAGAAAGTCATCCCAGGTCTATAAGTTCTCACTGTACTAACCATACGAAAGCTATGCCTTTGATAACTCTGGTAGGGTGCCACAAAAAAAAAAAAAAACTTTGAGCTTCAGAAGGTTAACAAGCTGTATTATGCTAAACAATTATGAACAAAAATACAAATAAAGTTTTTTTCAAAGGGATCTTACTTAGTTCATGTA
This sequence comes from Sequoia sempervirens, assembly GCA_007258455.2. NCBI lineage: Eukaryota > Viridiplantae > Streptophyta > Pinopsida > Cupressales > Cupressaceae > Sequoia > Sequoia sempervirens. The sequence goes on from VDFB02107055.1 coordinate 90,445, forward strand.
ATGTTGCAGGGGCACCAAGTTCATTTTTTGAAAATTTGGTCAAACAAGGTAATTTGATAGATTTTAGGGTGTTTTGAGTCTTTTGAATCCCATAAGGTCATAATAGATCATTTTTTATGTAATTTGAGTCACTAAAGGTTCACTTGGCAAAAGTTGCAAAACATTGAAAAGTTGTCATATGCAAAAAAAGAAAACATGCAAACATGTGGAAGACCAATAGTCATGAAGCTCAAAAGTTGGTTGGGGTGAGTTTTTAGGTTAGTTTTGGCGTGCCAAGTTTAAATATTCCTCTCACAATTTGAGGCAAGGTTCTGATGTTCATTTTTGTTGAAGAGAACAAATAGAAACTCTATTTTTTTGTGTTTTTCAGTGAAATCTACTACTCCCAAGATCTATATGGCCCCGTACATTCTCCATTTGATATGAATTGAACTGTAATTGATAGTGGAAGGAGTCCTCTTCAATTTGGCTATGATTGGAATATTTTCATTGGGTATAGAGGTAGTTTGAAGGCTTTTATTGAGGGTGGGTCTATAAACCCTGTTTTAAGGGTTTGAAGATGATAAAATGGATTGTTGACCCGTTCCACTAGTAGAGTAGGTTGTAAATTGGTGGAATGGATACCATTAGGGTAGGTTTAGATGTTATTTTAGGATTTTGGAGTAGGGAGTAGGGTTTGGAGGAATTTGAATGCTTCCCTAGTTGATGCTTTGTGACTTTTTGGCTTAAAATGGATGGCTAGAAGTTGTAGTTTGATGAAATTTCAGTGATTAAGGTTGGGAGATGATTTATTAATCATGTACAGACATATGGTGATGTGTTTGAGGAATTGTTAAGGTGGAATAAGGCCTGGAGGTTGAAGTTTCAATAAACCCTCCTTGTTTCAAGCATTGAAAGGCCTAAAGCAAGGGTTTTGTGTTTTGATGCATTAGTGAATGTTCCAATTACCAAAATTTGTTGATTTTGAGTTTTTATAGCCTAGTTAAGGTCCCACAATGGATATTGAAGAATGGGAGAGAGTTTAGTTGGGTGTTGCTTTGTAAAAGTGGCCTATTTAGGCTAAGGGGCAGTGTATGAGATTTTGAGATATGTTTTGAAAAGGATTAAAGGGTGTCTAAAACATATTTTGGTTTCGAGGTTTGATGGGTATTTTGAAATTTGTGCTTAGAAAGCACTATTTGTATGGCTACAAGAAGAATTGGAAGGAATTGAGAAAATGTGTCAAGATAGGGTTTTGAAGAATGAAAAGTTATTTGAAACACTTTGAATTGTGATTTTTTGTGATTTGCCTCCCTGCTCTGCATCAAATGTCTCTTCTTAGGAAACATTGTGCCTAATCTCTCCGAGAGAGGAAAATTCAAGGATAAAAGAAATATCATGCTCTTGGAAGAGATCAAACCCAATGACACCACCAAGGAAAAGACACATCACAAGAAGAAAGAAAATCACATAATGAAACATAATGAATGTCAAAAATTTCAAAAATAATAATGCCAATGTAAGCTCCCACTTTAAAGAAATTGCTAGCACCATTTATGTGAACAATTTACTTTAAAGTAGCCAATAATAAATGCTAAACCATAAAGGAGACATGAGAGCTTATGTAGAAAGCCCTATGCCAAGTCATATGCTCCCAAATGAAGCTACATCATGAAAAAGAGAGGAAGGGTTTTCTCCTAAAATGAAATCCCAAAACACATAAGGGATCCACGGATTTAGGGGCAGTATATCTTTGCTACAATGTTATATTATAGAGCTCAGAAACATCATCATTCCCCAAATACTTGCAAAATAGGAAGAATGACACAAAGAGAGCGAAAACAAAGAAAACAAAATTTTGGTTCAACATGGAAGAGACCTAAATGTCTTGACACCTTGCATCATCCCCAAAAGGAAAACACAAGACAAAGAAAGCATGAATGTTTATGACATATATAAGAATGTAGATACAGATAGAGGAATGCACATGAAGAGATGCATCAAACAAAATAGTACAGGGGATCACATTATACACATGCAATCACACAAAGAACATGAAAAGAAAACAAAGCAAAAGACTAGTAAGGCCCATGCAAATCAACATATGGTAGGTTGTCTGCATCCCAATTTTTATTAGTATATGCGAAATGAAAACAACTAGCCAAAGGGACAACATTAAGTGCCAAAATAGGACAAGGCTATCTAACCCATTTCCCCCTAAGGGCAAGAGGTGAGCCAAAAATGGATGATGATATGCTGCTCCTTCCAAAATGAAAATATGATTGCATAATACCAAATTTATGCCCTCATACATGGTAGTGAATATACTATGATACTACAGTACCACAAGGCAAAGAGCAACAACTAATGTTATTGATTGTAATGAGTAGCAAAATTATCAATTTGATGCCTATCTAATGAGATATTCCCACATGTAGTATCTTTTAGTTCAGGGTGCACCAAAGTTAAAGTTGTATTGGAAGAATCTTTTGTAAGAGTGTTGATATTGAGTGAAGGCTTTTTTGATGCTTTTGTTTCTTTTGAAGGACAATAACCAAGATCATTAGTGATTTCTTTTGTATTAGGCTCTATAGGGACATGAATACCTTGTTCTCTAGCACCACATCCTTTTCCACTATAACCAAGTTGTTTCAAAAGTCCATAACCTCTTCCATAAAGCTTTTTCATTTATTTTGGATTTAGTGGTTATTCATAATTAGCTTCATCAAATTTTGTTGTGTAATTTGTTTCTTCTCATAAAGTGGTTGAGGTGGATGCTTTCTAAGGATCTTTTGAATTTTTTGTTGACGTTACCACTTTTTCTTTTCCCCTTTCAAACTATCTTGTTGTGATCTTTTATTCACCCATCAATGTTGGTGTGAAATCCAAGGAACCCCAATCATCTTCTACTAGCTTTGTGACTTCCTCTATATGATTTTCTTTGTCTTTCTCTTGGATGGGTTCCACTTGTGTCGTCGGTGTTAATGTTTTCAAAGGATTTTCCTTGTATTTTTCAAGTTGTAAAACATTGTAAGGCTTAGGATCAACTTTGATTGTATATACTTTGTTGTTGTAGAAATACTTCATTATACAATGAAGAGTTGAAGGCATTGTTTGCATTTTGTGAATCCATGCTCTACCTAAAAGAAGGTTACATGAAATTTCTTGAGGCATGACATGGATAGGAGTTTGTAACATGACCTTTCCAACTGTAATAGATAATTTGATCACACCAAGTGGTTGTTTTCCTACATTTTTCAAATCCACAGAAAAATAAAGAGTCTGATTGTATTTGGCTTTTGTCTACTCTCATCTTATCCAAAAGATTTACACTACATGTGTTAAGGGTGAAGCTATTGTCAACAAGGGTTCTCTTTATTCCTTTCCTATTAATAATGGCTATGATTGTGAAATCGTCATATTGTTTTTGAACTTCCAATGAGGGTAACTCGCTTTGGTGAAAAACAATATCTAGATTAACCACATTCATTCCTTGAACTAGGGCTGCCACATCATTCAAGGATTTGTATTAGGAGGAACCAAAACTTGTTGTAAGGCTATTTGAAGCATATTATTATAACTAGGTGAGGCTTGAATAAGATCCCATAAGGATATCTTAGCAAGAGTGTTTTTAAGTTATTCAAAAAGATCATACTCCTTTCCACTATGTAGAGGAAAATGAGTCTAGCACTATGAAAAATAGGTTGAGGCAATGGTAATGAAGTGGGAGTGTTCTGTGGTTACCTATTGTTCATTGTATTATATGTGTGAGCAAAGGTATTATAAATTGGCTGCTACAAAACATTTTTTCGAGGTGGTATTAGGGTAAGCACGTGGGTTTGATTTGAACTTTTGGTTTATGTGAGGGTAGATAGAGGATAAGAAGTGGCTCAAGAGATTGCTTCAAGGGATATCTAATGTACATAACCTCAAAATACTTTTCCTTATTTTCATGATCTCTTAGTGAAGGGGAGTCTAATGTCACTCCATCATCTTCATCTAAGGAAGCCACATTACTATTGTTTGAAAGACATTTGTCAATGTTTCCATTTTATTTCATCATGATGTCTTTCCTAGTAGGCAATTTTCTAGGAGAGAAACAAACTAGATGTTCATGAGATTCAATGGTTAGTTATTCTAAAATAACTTCTGAACTATAAAAAATGGCCCCTGGACATTTTCATGGTCTTTTAGGCCTTTCCTCTCGATGCTTGGTCCATTTTTTTTGATTTAATGTTGCAATGTGGCTTAAACATTCACATTAGGTCCTTAAAATTCAAATTATGGCATCTTGTGAAGGTGTTGTGAAGTCTTGTAAAACATTTCTACACTTTTATAGACTCTATTCATCACAATTCACCTAAAAATCATCTTTTTATTCATCATCAAGTCCTATTTTGAAGTGTTGTAAAGTCTTGTAACAAGATTTCACACTTTTCCAGGCTTATCTTCACTATTTACACCTTTCTTATGCTTTATTTGGACCCTCTATGCAACTATAAGGCTTAATTAAGTGTGTTTTTAAATGTAAACCCGACAAACAACATTAAATGCAAGATAATTCCCGACACCCATTTTCAAGTCCAAGGTGGGACCCATTCACCATGGGTGGCAAATGAGTCCCTCTTGGCTCAAAATTCAAAATATTTTAAATTTTCTTTCATGTTTTTATTTAAAATCACCTTATGTCTACCTGTGATGAGGTATCATCAAGTTACTAAGGCACAAGTGTGTATAAATATGTGTTTTTCTCCTCATTTTACATCTAACTCATTCGAGCAATCTCTTCATTCACTAAGCATTCAAAATTAGTATTTGAGCACTTTGCATCTTTCAATCAAGCATCAATCAAGCATTCAAGAGTAACCATTGATATATCTTCAAATTTTCTTCAACAAGGGTTTGGTACGTTGATAGCATTTGCATGTTATTTGTTTATCATTCTCTTCCATTTCATCATTTCATTAAGGGTTTGATTACCAAAGTGGGATTTGACCAAGGTAAATCCCTAAAACCTAACCCTTAACCATTTCCCCCTTTTTGCGTGTGTTGTGTATGCAAATTTATCAAGAATTTAGGTGTTGAAAAGTGGACAAGAAGTCAACAAAGTGTTTCAAATCAACTACAACCTATTTCAAGCTTGGAGAAGACATTTTGTCTATTTTCTGTAGATTTGACTCCGTCAACTCAACAAGTAGACAATCTCAGATCTAGTACTATAGGATTTGTCCCTAATTTCATATAATTTTGGGAGTGGAATGACTCACCATTAGTGGTGAATGAGTCCCACCTTAAGGCTAGAAATATAGATTTTGTCAGATTTTGGATCCCGACACTTAGAAACCTGTTCTCAGAACTTTTCATCAGAAGTAGGACTGATTCACCATCAGTGGTGAATGAGTCCCACTGGTGATTTTCAATTATTTTTGTCAGCATTCAAAACACTCCAAAATCTTCATCAGACTTTTAGGTGCACTCTGATTCAACCTTCTTCATTTCTTTTTTGCATTTGTTGAATGTTTAGTTCATGTTTGCATATCACATTGTGTTTTCCAACATTGCATAATTCTTAGGTTTTGCATCCAAATTCAATAAATTACTTAGGTTAGTTGGGTATGTGTAGGATCATCATGGAAAAAAAAGCCCTTGAGTGGCAAAAAATTTAGAAAAATCAGAGTTAGGCAACTCGACGTAAAAATTTGAATAAGTTATTGATATTATTTAAAAAATATGTAAGAATAGAATCTGTATCAAATTGAATGTAGTTTCTAAACTACTAGGTTTATTTAAAAAAAAAAAAAATCTATTTGGTGAAAATTTTAAATGTTGTAGTACTTAAATTTCAGGGGAAAATAAGAAGTAGGTGTCTGTCAAACCACCTAATCACAATAAAATAATATTTTTTATAATATTTAGATATAAGTAGAGGACTCATGTCCCGATGTGATGCATAATTTTTTGTAATTTTTTTCCATGTAAATAATTAATTATGAATTTTTATTACAACTTTTAAAAATATAAAAACTTGTATGTCTAACCACCTTAACTTGGTCAAAAATTCATCAAATGTGTTTTTTTCTTTTAATTCTATAGTATGCAAATCATAGAATGTGACACATGTTTTAGATTCAAAAAATGCAATATCGCTTTGAAAGCTATAGATGTTTTCCAATCAGCCTATCAATCAGGACTTTAGTCATAATTCAAATAGAAAATTAATAAAAATTTCTTATTAAATTCAAAGTAAAGCATAATTTATATTGGTGGAAAGTTGAGAATCTCCTTTAAAAACCCTTTTCATTTCATCAATTTTGGTGAAAAAAAAGTCGCCAGCCACATACCATACACATACCCATCGTATCGCCACTTTTTGGCCCATCATGATCCTCCAAATACCCAGTTGCATTTATATCATCTCATTTAGCCTAAATAAAATCATACACATCTTAAAATTTTGAGTGAACCACCTAGATTTTGTGTGGGGTTTATCTCTCTCCTTTTAGGTGAAACATCCTAAGAGTGCAAGGGTAGCCTATAAGCCCCATACCCAAAAATCTATGGTTAAACTTCATCACAAGTAGGGGAGTTATCAATGGTTGTATTTTATTGTTTATCAATGATGGAATTATCTTGTATCAAATCATTCTCACAAATAGGAGAAATAGGAAAAGTGATATTAGGGGATGTGTCAATGGTCTCATCATTGTATCCAACAATGTCTTCCCAAGTGGGAGGGGTAGGGGAAGAGAGACAAATAGGACTCTTATAACTCTCATTCGTTGGATCTTCTAACACCAAAATATCTTCTTCACAAATAGGAGAGATATTGGGAGAAGACCAAGTTTGATTGTCATGATTGTCCACTATTATATTCTCTTTTGTTAAAACATTCTCATAAGTGGGAGGGATGAAATTTTTCTTGGAATGCTTAGAAAGGAAAGATACTAACATTGTGTGCCCAAGAATGAAAGGTGCTTTTATCCAACTTATCCAATGCTTCAGGAATATAAATAATGTGTATCCAAAAATAAAAAGTACTTTTATCCAACTTATGCAAAGCTTCAAGAATATAAAGAATATATATCCATAAATGAAAAGTACTTTTATCCAACTTATGCAAAACTTAAGGAATGTAAACATTGCATATCCAAAAGTGAAAAGTACTTATATCTATATTATGCAAAGCTTCAAGAATGTTAACATTTTTAGATCTGATGATTTTTGCTACTAAAATTATTTTGGAATGATTCAAAAATGACTACACTAAATGGATGTTTAGACCTAGATGCATAAAATAGAAATTCCTGAAACTTTCTAGACTGATAAATTGTAGGTTACCAGTAGGCCTAGGAAGTGCAAAAAACCACAAAAAAAGCTCAGAAAAGTTGGTTTTTGTAGGCCTTGAAGGACTCATTCCCCAAGAGGTGAATGGGTCCTTGTATAGGATTTTAAAAAATGAAAAATACAATTTCTGAGTGATTATATGTGTTCTCTATTCCAAGTCTCATATTGGTATTTTTGTAATAGAATTTTCTAGAATTTGATGACCTAATGCAAGTAAAATTAATGACAAATGATGAACTATATGACACTTTTTGAAATGCAATTTTGTCTCAATTTTTGAATGTGAATGATTTAACATATACTAATATGAAAGTAATATGAAAAATTAGTCTAACATTATACAATTTTTGTTGAATTTTCAGATTTAAAATGAATGCAAAATGTAAGTCTACACCTAAAATCCACTGCAACTTTATGCCAAATTTAGAAACCCTAAATGCAATGAATTGATGCAAATCCTAGATCTAGGGCTTGAATGCACTCCAAATTATAAATTAGAATGTTTAAATACTTGGGTTCACCAAAATGAAACAAAGAAAAAATGGGGTAGGGGTTCAAACATAGGATTTTATACTAAATTTGGAATATTTCAGCAAACTTACTATAAATAGAAAGGGAAAAATGGGGTGAATGAACCTACCTATTCTTCTATTTCATTCAAGAAATGAGATCCCTAAAGACAAAATCTACTTTCAACCCTTAGGTGAGTGAATTCTTTAAGGAATCTTGTAATTTCACTTTTTGTGTTAGGATGGGAGTCTAGATCAAACAACACTTTGGGGAGAAAGACTAAAAATAGCATATCAACTCCAAAATGCAATCTATCACTTAGATTTAGTAGATTAAACATAAAACTAAAGGAACCTACAAAGTTTTTGGCAGATCTAGAAGGGATAAATGTTGTGTACCTCTCATAAAATGGTGTTTTCAAGATTTGCATGAGGAATCATTTTCCCTATGGAAAATGGGTCTTGGGTAGGGCTCTTCAATATGTTTTTGAGTCCTCTGTTCCAAATTTTTCACTTCTAGATTCCTAATTTTCATAGTTGAACAATCAAAAATAAATCCAAGATATGTATTTTCGTGAGATGAGAACAAAGGTGACAAAAAATGCAACTTTTCAATTTTGCAACTTTTGAGATCTTCAACTTTTCTTCAACTTGTAAATCTGCAACACAAAAAGAGAGGGGAAAAATATTTTTTTTTGGTGAATGGGGATTTACCTTGGTCAAAAGCCATTTTTGTAATCAAACCTTGAAATGAAACAAAATAGGATGAAAGGAATGATGAAAGAACAACTCAATGTCACAACTCACCAAACCCTTGAATAAACCTTGGAATGTAAATCTGCAACTTGCATGAAATGGATTCAATGAATGTGGATCTTGAACCTTGAATCTTTCTTGAGATAATGACTTTGAATACTTGAATGGATCATGAAACCTACAACATCATATTAGCTCCAATAACATGTATGATATAAGAAGACTTTGACATGACAATTGGATCTTGATTGCTGCGATAAATCTTCAATAAATCCACCTTTGAATGCCTTGAATTGCTCTTGAAATACTCTTGAATTTCTCTAATAATGCTCACTTGAAAATTCTAGGTTGCTTAGATCAAAATTGCTAGGTGAAACATAGTGAAATAACCTTATATTTATAGATATATGTAACCTTAATTTCCCAAAATTCAAATATCACAAGCCAAAATTGAAATATAGATATGAAAACATTAAAATTTTGGATGTTTTGGTTGTGTTTATGATTTGTGGTTGTCATTGATGTCAACACTATTAGCAGTAGTGCATTTGAAGCTGAATATGTCGAGGACATTAAGAAAATTGTAATGAAATCAGTTGCAGGTTGTAAGTGGTGAAGTGATGTTTAGTCTGTCGGTAAAATTAGTACATTGTTGTTCAGAGGTTGTGGACTAAATGGTTTCTTTTTTAGTATATCTATTTTATCCATGTTGAGTTTCAAAGATCTGCATGAAGATTTGATCAAGTTATGAAGATTTGTATTTTGATAGTTTTTTTGTTACTTTAGTTTGTGTTCATGAATGAAGATTATGTGATTCTAGTTATTTCAGTTGTTTTGGATGCTTCTCTAGTGATTCATGATGCTTTTGGATGTTTCTAGATTGTGCTCTATCTATATTGCACATCTGCATTGATCATTGTGCTCACGATCCAAGATTTTCTCTTGAGTGTTCATTCTTTTCATGTTCTTGGCAGACAAGGTGTTGAAGCATGTTGTGGATATTTGAGGAGTAATTAATTGAAGTGGTTAAAGTTTGAGGATGTTATTTGCAATCTTCACTATGTTGTGACCGACCTTGGTTGATTTGCATTAAATATTATCTATTGTTTTGGGCCGATAGTTTGTATTCATTTTATTATTTCTTTGTGGCCAATTTGTAGCGATTTAATTTCTTGTTGTGGATATAGAAGAGCGATTTCTTATTCGAATTGAAGTGTGCAAGGGAGTGTGTTTCTGTATGAGATGTGCAAATAGTTTCCTAATCATTCAAAGGCATAGCAGAGTGTGAAAAAGAGTGAAGAAGATTGAAGAAGTGTTCATGTGCTTAACTAGAACTGTAATAAGGCATTAGTATATGCTATTTTCTCAGTTCAAAATCTCAATGGTTGTAATCTAAATATTTATGTAAGACAATGTGTCTTCCTTTGTAATTGAGAAGTGAGCTCTAGGAAGTGTGCCTAAATGCATGTGCATTTCCCATTTATTCTTCTTATACTTTTAACAGGGTATAATCTTGTGGACTGAACTCCACCGTGGTTTTTCCCCTAATAGGGTTTCCACGTAAAAATCTTGGTGTTATGTGTGTTTCTAATGTGTTGTTGATTCATGCTTTCATTGATATTGATCATATCTAAGAATAAGGATTAATAATTTTAATATGTTTGAAATTCAGTGACAACTGATTCACCCCCCTTCTCAGTTGTCTGCCCTTTTGTTGCCAACAATTGGTATCAGAGCTTAGGCCCTTAGAAGAAGTTTAACAACTTGAGGTGATTTGAGATGGTGACATACAAGAAGGATAGTCTGGGATTTGATGGAAAAAATTATTCCTTGTGGAAGACTCGAATGGAGTGCCATATGAGATGCATTGGTAAACCCTACTGGAGCATTACAAGTAATGTGTATATTATTCCACACAACGGTCCTACTATTTCTATTGAGATCAAAGATACTAAGTATAATATCAGGGCTAAGGAAGCTTTGTTGAGTGCTTTGACTGGTTCTGAGATGAAAATTTTGATGAATCTGAAGACTACTTATGAGATTTGGAAAAAGTTGGAAACTTTGTATGAAGGTGATGCTAATGTGAAGATTTCTAAGTTGCAGAGTCTGAAAGGGAAATATGAAATGTTGAGAATGGGTGATGATGAAAATGTTACTACTTTCATGCAAAGAGTGAATGAACTTGTGTGTGGTATCAGATGTGCTAGTGGAAAGTTGGAAGAAACAAAGATTGGTTCTAAAGTGATTAGATCCTTGCCTGCTTCTTATAAAGTCAAAGCTACAACTATTGAAGAGCTCCAGACTGTAACAAATATAACCATAGATATGTTGGTTGGTAAGCTGACTGCTTTTGAGTTGAGTGAATTTGGTGATGCCCTTCCTAAGGTTGAATCTGCATTTAAGGCTACTAATTTCAGAAGAGATAGACATAGATGTGATCAGGGTGAGAGTCCATCTAGAAAGAAATTCACGTATGAGGATGAAATCAGTCAAAAATTGAAGAAGAAGAAAGAGAGCTGGAAGAGCTGGAAGCACTTATTGTCAAGAGAATACCGAAAGGAAAAGGTAAGTATGAAGTAAAATTTCCTCTTAAATATTTTTCTTGCAATAAGATAGGTCATTTTGCATGAAGGTGTCTGGAAAGAGTTTCTAAACCAAGACACAACAAGCATAAATTTCAAAAGAAGTGTTACTATCCTGCTAATGAAGGTGTGATAGATGATGAATCTAATAAAGGTGAAGATGAATTTGTATTTATTGCTATCAAGGAAAATAATCCTGTGTCTACTAAATCTGCTAATGTGGAGAAAGCCCTAGCTGCTCGAATTGAAGAGAAAGATGAATGGGTAATTGATAGTGGATGTTCACATCATATGACTGGAGACAAAATTAAGTTTGTAAGCTTTGAAAAGTATGATAGTGGTGTTGTGAGATTTGGTGATAACACAGTTGGTGTGATCTGTGTAAGAGGATGCATTTCTCTTGATGGTAAGAATAATATTGATGATGCCTTGTATGTGGAAGGTTTAAACCATAATCTTTTAAGTGTTGGATAGATGGTTGATAAGGGTTACAATCTTTAGTTCATGGATGGTAAAAGAAAAATATTGGGATGTTCTGGAAATGTGATTGCATCAGGTACAAAAACAAGAGATAATATATTTCATCTGAATGCTGCTAGTAAAAGTTGTTTGATTGCTCAAGTTGATGAAAGTTGGTTGTGGCATAAGAGAATGTGTCATGTTAACTTTGACAACATTGTCAAGATAAGTTCTACTGAGGCTGTGAGAGATCTACCTAAGTTGGTAAAACCTACTAATGTCATTTGTAAGGAATGTTAGTTGGGAAAACAAACTAGAATTTCATTTTGGAGAAAACATCATTGTTCAAATAGATTGTTGGAGATTGTGCATACTGATTTGTGTGGTCCTGCTAGAACTAGAAGTTTACAAGGATACATGCATTTCATGTTGCTTATTGATGACTATTAAAGAATGATGTGGTCTACTTTCTTAAGGGAAAAATCTAAAGCTTTGGAAAAGTTCAAGATCTTTAAGGCTATGGTTGAGATAGAGACAGGTTTGAAGATTAAATGTCTGAGATTAGATAGAGGTGGTGAATTCACTTCTGGTGAGTTTAATTCTTTTTGGGAAGAACATGGAATAAAGAGACAATTATCTACACCGTGGACCCCTCAAAAAAATGGAGTTGTGGAAAGAAAGAATAGAACAATTGAAGATGCTGCTAGAACTATGATGCTAGAAGGAAATGCCCCTCATATCTATTGGAGAGAAGTTGTGAGTACTGCTATGTACACACTCAACCGGGTACAAATCAAAGGTGATATTGGTAAGACCCCTTTTGAGCTAAGGACTGGTCATAAGCCTACTGTTAGATATTTCAAAATATTTGGGAATAGATGCTATATTAGAAGAGATGAAGATATAGGAAAGTTTGATGCTAGGAGTGATGAAGGAATCTTTTTGAATTTTTCTACTAAAAGCAAGGCCTACTAGTGTTACAATAAGCGATTGAAGAAAATGGTTGAGAGTGCAAATGTTAAGGTTGATGAAGACATTGCTACACCATCCAAAACCTATGGATATGATTCGAATGATCAAAATGAAAATACAAAAAAAGGTCAAACTTCAAATCAAGTGTAGATCATTCCGGTGAATCAAGAAGATCAAGAGGAAGAATAAACTAGTGGAAGAGTAGAAGAGAGATTAGAAGAGCCTAAAGTTGAAGAACATTCTAAGAAGACTTGGAGGTATGTGAGATTGAATCATTCAAAAGATCAAATTATTGCTGATAAGAATAAAGGTGTCTAGACTAGGAGAAGAATTGCAGAAGAATATTGCTTGATTTCAAAGACTGAGCCTACTAGTGTGAATGAAGCATGTAAAGATGAGCATTGGGCTGAAGCAATGAAAGAAGAGCTACAGAAAACAGAGAAAAATGATACATGGATTCTTGTTCCTAGACCTAAGGATAAAAATGTAATTGGAACTAAATGGGTATTTAGAAACAAATTGAATGAGAATGGTGAAGTGGTTGAAACAAAGCAAGACTGGTTTGCAAGGGATATTCTCAAATGGAAGGAATTGATTTTGAAGAAACTTTTGCCTCTGTTGCTAGAATTGAAGTTGTGAGATTGTTTCTTGCTTATGCTACTTACAAAGACTACAAGGTTTATCAGATGGATGTCAAATCTACTTTTCTAAATGGAAAACTGGAAGAAGACGTATATGTTGAGCAACTAGATGGATTTCAGTTGACTAATAAGGAAGATATGGTTTGTCGGTTGAAGAAAGCATTGTATGGACTTAAGCAAGCCCCTAGAGCATAGTATGCCAAATTGGATAAATATTTGTTGAAGCTTGGATTTAACAAAGGTATTGCTAATAGTAATATGTATTTCAAGAATGATGATAGAGATTTGATTGTGGAATTCTTTGTTGATGATATCATATTTTGAGGAGATGATAGTTTGTGCATGAAGTTGGCTAATGTGATGCATAATGAGTTTGAGATGTCAATGATTGGAGAGATGGAATTCTTGTTGGGATTACAAATTGCTCAGTTAGATAAAGGGATATTTATATCTCAGTCCAATTATGTGAAAGAATTGCTGAAAAAATTTGGTAAGGAATATTCAAAGCCAGTTGGTACACCCATGGTGACCAAATGATGATTCTCTGAAGGAAAATCTGACTAGATACAAATCAATGATTGGTGGATTGCTTAATTTGACTCAAACCAGGCCTGATATCATGAATGTTGTATTTATTGTTGCAAGATTTCAACTTGATCCTAAAGAATCTCATGTGACTTTTGTGAAGAGGATTTTCAGATACTTGAATGGAACTATTGACTTTGGTCTATGGTATGCTAAAGATGATGATCTTACTTTGAGTGCCTTTACTGATGTTGATTGGGCAGGAGATGTAGACGGTAGAAAAAGTACTAGTGGTGGTGCATTTTTCTTGTGTAAAAATCTAATTTCATGGTTGAGTAAAAAGCAGAATCACCATTTCTGTCTCGCAAAGGTCGAATACATTGTTGCTGCTAAAAATTTGTACCCAAGTATTGTGGATGGAAGCGGATCTTTGAAAGATACTCGAGTTGTGTATGATGAGCCTATTGCTATATTCTATGATAATTCAAGTACCAAGGTAACATTTATAAAAGAATTTGGTACTTGCATTAAAAAACCAAGCATATATCTATCAAGTTTCACTTTTTGAAGGAGAAAAGGTAAGTGAAAAGGAAGTCAAATTGGAGTATGTACCTACTAAGGAACATATTGCATACATCTTTACAAAGTTGTTGCCTAAGGATACTTTGAGTATCTTAGAGGGAAGCTAGGGGTGATTACCCCTCCTAATCAGAACTAAGATGCATTAACTTGCATCAATCAGTGCATTTATGGTCATATTTTGATATGGATTGATGTTGTGGTGGTACTACTTTCGAGGGAAGTTAGATGGTTCAAAAGTTTAGATATAAGTTTAGAGCTTATAGATATTTGACATTTGTGATTCAAGGGGAGAAAAGTCATGTGAAAATGGTGATTATAAAGGGAAAATCCTTGTGGGAAAGATCATGAGTTAGAACCTAAAAGAGGAGTAAGTGTCAAGAGAGTTAGATTCGTTAGTGGTGTTTTTCATCATGTGTTGCCATCAATGCCAAAGGAATGGTGTTGGATGTTTTAGTTGTGTTGTTGATATGTAGTTGTCATTGATGTTAACATAGCATTGAGTGTATTTGAAGCTGTATATGTCAGGATATTGAGAAAATTATATATTAAAAGTGGATTCTTGGAGTTGTTAGTGGTGAAGTGATGTTCGGTTTATCGTAGTATTAAAGCTTCCCGATCGTTGCTATTAGAGAGGTTGTGGAATAAAGGGTTTCTTGTTAAGTATATCTAGTTTATCCATGTTGAGTTTTGAGAGATCACGCATGAAGATTTGTCGAGTTATGAAAGATTTGTATTTTTAGCCAGTTTTTATGTTAGCCCGGTTTGTTCTGAATGAAGATTATGTGATTCAGGTTATTTCCAATTTAGCAATTCTTGTCACGGTGATTCATGATGCTTGTAGATGTTTCTAGATCATGCCTCTATCTATTTTTCACATCTGCATTGATCGTTGTGCTGCATAATCTAAGATTTTCTCTAAAGTGTTCATACTTTTCGGGTTCTTGGTGACAAAAGGTATTTGAAGCGTGTTGTGGATCTTTGAGGAGTAATTAATTGAAGTGGTTCAAATTTGAGGATGTTATTTTCAGTCTTCACTATGTTGTGGCCGACCTTGGTTGATTCGCATTAAAGATTATATATTGTTTTGGACTGACAGTTTGTATTTATTTTATTATTTCTCTGTGACTGACTTGTAGCGATTTAATTTCTTGTTGCAAATATATAAGAGCAATTTTTTATTTGAATTGAAGTGTGCAAGGGAGTGTGCTTTTGTATGAGATGTTTGAATAATGTCCTAATCATTTGAAGGCAGAGAGAGTGTGAAGAAGAGTGAAGAAGATTGAAGAAGTGTTCATGTGCTTAACCAGAACTGTAATTAGGCATTAGTAGATGCTATTTTCTCAATTCAAAAATCCAGGATGGCTATATTAGGATAACTTTCTATAAAGGCAGGTGTGTCTTCCTTTGTAATTGAGGAAGTGAGCTCTAGGTAATTGATAGCGGATGCATGTGCATTCCCCATTTATTCTTCTTATAATGAATTTTAATGAGGGTATAATCTTGTGTGGATTCTTGCTCCGCAGTGGTTTTTCCCTAATAGGGTTTCCACATAAAAATATTGGTAGTGGCCGTGTTCTTGATGTGTTGTTGATTCATGCTTTCATTGATATTAGTCAAATCCTAAGAATAAGAAGTTGAAAAGAAAAATAAGTTTAATAAGTTTAAAATTGACGATTCATCCCCCTCGGTTATGCGCCCTTGTGTTTCCAATATAAAATACCACCAAAAAAAAACATAATTTAAATTTAGGTCCTAGGTCTAGGGGAGGACCCATTCGCCCATGGGAAAATGGGTCCTAGGTCCCTATCCCTAGGACACAAATTTCTCAATGAGAAGTGTTATGTTAAGGCATTAATGAATGTCTGGTTTCCTCTTTCAAAAATGTAATTAATTAGGCTTGGATTTGAATTAAAGGGCCGGTTAAGGAAAATTAAGCTCAATTATTTAAAGGATCCCTAAATAAGTGTGAAATTGTAAACAGGTACACTTTATAACACAAAAAATAAGGTACAATCAAGTCCAAATTAACATTAATTCCAAATTAAGTGTGAAAATGTAAAGGGATACATTTTTCTACACTACAATAAGAATCTTGATAAAGGTCATTGATAAACAATAACTCCTCAGTGATCATATTCTCTACACACATGGGATCAATGAGTATTCCTTGTACATGTTTGTCATTGATACATTTGGTGATATAGAGAGGACCATCAGGTGCATGTATGGATGCATCACTATGGGTGAAAGCAATGTTGGGTAATTGAGTGGTTTGGCCCTTATGAGGTTGAACATCTATTAATCCAATCATTCTATCTACTTCTCATTGTTATTGTCATCATCATTCATATCATTACTCATATCATCAAAAACTCAAGCACAAAGTTGGATGAATAGTTTGGAATTTGATTGATAAAAATTTGAAAGTTTTGGTTAGGCAGGGCAACAGACTTATTCCCTTGATCATTAACACCACCCAATTGGATATGATTAGAATCAATGAGGTCTTAAACTTGATATTTTAGATACATGCATCATTCTTTATCATATCCACTTATGTGATGATATTTGTAGACACTTAAAATTGTCCTGAGCTCATGACACCATTTTCAAATTAATTTCTCTTCATCTAACCATAATTAAATAATTTTTATTATTTAATTATACTAATATTTCCCATTTCATTAATTCATCTGATTAAATAATTATTACTTAATTATTTAATTATTAATATTATCTTTTATTAATCTCTCTAATCTAATAATTAATTAAATTATTTAAATTTAATTAATTATCCATGATTTTCAAAAAATGAACTCTTACACACCTCCACTAATTTCAAGATTTAAACTCTTCTGAATTGCCACTAATTTGGTTGATTTTCTTCCACCCACTAATTTTTCCTTCATTCCACAAATTTCTCCAATCATGTGGCACTAATTTTGAATTTAAGAATGAGCAAGTCTCCCATGAAATTTATCTCATTCGATCTCAACCCTTCACTTCTCTACTCAATCTTGTCCGTCCATTTGACCATCTTCTCATCTATAAATTTGGGCTTTGAGCTCTTCATTTCTTTAACCACCACCATCTTCAACCTTTCATTGAAATTATCCTCTTGAACTACCACCATCTTCAATATTTCGCTATCCCCATATTTGTCTTAAGCCTTTTACTTTGTGCACTTTAAAATTGAGAGCAACATATCTTAAATATTCAAAAGAGAAGTAGAGAAGAACAATGGAGATCAACCAATGAAAGTATAAAGGTATAATTTGCTTTGTTTGTTTGCATTCAATTTCCTTTATGCTTATTTGTGCTTCATTGTTTTAGATTTGATTTTATAAGCTTAATTCTAATGGTTTGGTGGTTTCCTTCAAGGATTTAAGCTGCGCCAATCAAATTTTCAGATCCATATATAATATTGACAAAAGGCGTTTGGATTATAACTTTGTGGTAGAAGTTTAGTCATGTCCATAGGTCTAACAGGAGACAATCAAATTAAGTTCTTATTAAAAATTTTGTAACATGATTGAATGGAGGGTGTCAAGTAACTAGGTAAATTGCTTATCTTTCAGTCTAAATTGGTATGGAGTTGGACTTATGGCAGCAACTTGAGGTTCAATGTAGTTCAGTTTATTGAGGTGTGTGTAACTTGATAAGTTTTTATTTTTCTTCTTGAATGGGTAATATTTGTTTTGTGATATGGATTTATATTTCCCAGTAGGAGTAGGTGAAGATATATCTTGATACTAACTAACCAAATTCTGATAATCATGAAGGGTCGTACACAAGTGTATAAAAGATGAATATTTCATCTTGATAAGATTTTATCTCTTATTTCAAGTTACAAATTTTTAATGAATACTCTTTGGACATTTGCATCAGGTAGAATAAGATTTATTTGTTAATAAAGCAATTGATAGTAGCCTATGAAGTCTATGACCTTTTCATTTTTCTTTTGTTTACATTTCACTAAGCTAGTTATTGTAATTTGAGGCCCAATGTTTACTTGGAAATGTTGGAGGAAGGCCTGAACAAGTTCATTGAAAGAGGGGATTGAGATGTTCAAAAATGAACAAAACCATTCTAAATCCATGTCTTTCAATGACCTAGGAAAATTTTTAGCCATAAGTTTATCTTCAAAAATAAAGTCACTACACAAGGCCATATATGTCGATATATGCTTTCTAGGGTCACCTTTACCATTATACTTATCAAATTGAGGTATCCCTATATTTTGTGGCATTGATGTTTTTAAAATTCCAAGTGACAATGGGCTGCTTTTAACATAATGCAATGGTTCTCCATTTTGGTTTTGGATCAAAGTGGATTTTTTTGTAGAATCAAGGTTAAGTTTTAAAAAAGTTAGTTAATGATCAATTCATTGGTTGACATGTTTTGGGAATGTGGTAAATATGGTGGAATTGTATCTGTGCTTAGTAGAATACTATGTTGTAAATTTATGAGAGGGGATGAAAATTGAGGCATAAGATGCAAGGACCCAAAACCATAAGGATTCCTAGTGGAAAGGCCTAATGTTGGAGTTATGCCAATGCTTTGTTGTATTGTTGAGGCAACAATTGTATTTGTGTATCTAGGTGTAAGAGAGGGGGACCAACCATGTTAAGGCTCTAGGTCAAAGAGAGCCAAGAGTGGAGGGCTGTCCTAACCTCACTCTAAAGGGATTAGGATTGAGAATTAAGAGCACTATGAAGTAATTATATCACTTTGTAGACCCAAAAATCTATTTGGGGCTAGATGAACCGATTTCTAGAGTCCAAACTGTACCTCAAATAACTCTTTTTTTTAGGATGACAGTGAGGGTCTGGGATGATAGCACGGTGCACTAGCATCTCTCTAGCACATTGGTGTCCATACGACCAAAAGATGCAAAGTACAACAAGGAAACTACCAAAAAACTACTAACAACCTAACTAAATTATTTTAATGAAAAAGATAGAATGATAAAGTATAAAAAGTAAATGTGGAAGTAATAAAACAAGTAAATGTTTAGACTAGGGTGATGAAAACCAACTCACTGAAACACCCCCATTTTGGTGTTTCCACCTCCACAGATAGCCAGAAAGCAACATAGTATAAAAATATGATAAAGGAGATAGGAAGAACTACAATGAACACTACAAAAGACAAATGCTACTCTATCAAATCACAAAGGAAGAAGGGGTGGGTGCATGAAGTTGGGTTACACTTTTGTGGCCAACTTCAAAAAAATATTGAAAATGACATAACGCAAGTGCACTATAACGCACTTGCGTTATGTCATTTTAAAAGCAAAAAAAAAGTGAAAGCTATTCATTTTCCCTTTTCTGTTTTTTTGCTCTGCCCGTGACCAAAAACTCTTATTTTTGCGCTCGCGTTCTAGGAGGAGGCATTCTACAAAATTCATCAACAATAGTTGCTTTTCGTTTGTAAAGATGGCACTGTAGACACCGAAATCTGGTTATTAGCCTGCGACTTCTATATTCTTCATAATTCTTATTCTTCATGGTCATGATTGAATAATGTCAATTATTTAATTAATTCATCTTTTATTAATTCTTCTATTAATTAAATAATCTTAAATATTTAATTAATTCATACTTTTCTTTATTCTATCTAATTAATTAAATAAACGCTTCTTATTTAATTATCTTACTAATTAACCTTATTCTTCCGGTTAAATTAAATAAATCATTATTTCTAATTTATCTTTTATCATATTTCAACCATAATTCAAATAAATTCATTATTTATTTAATTATTCATTTAAACTTCTTCGGCCACTAATTAAATAAATCTTTATTTATTTAATTATTCCTTCAAATATATCGAAGTCTTGAATTAAATGAATTATTTAATTCATTAATTCTCATTTTAACACATTCTTCTATATTTTAGATAATTGCATATCTAAGTATTCATTTCCTTTACTCAACTCACATCTATTTTAATCAATCCGCTAATCATTGGATTTTACCGTCCGGGAGTGGGCGCCTTTGAGTAATCTCTTCGCCTAACTTCATGCAACTTCCGCTTCTAACTCATTTGCATACGCATATTAATTCAAATATTCTTATTTAAATTAATTAAATGTTGTGCGGCATTCAAATGCAGAGTCGCGAGTAATCAATCTTTATCTTTACCGCAAAGAGAGCTTTTAATGTTTTCATCGTCGAATCAAGATTAAATCCGCATTTATTTAATCTTACCCGGCTTTTCTAATTTGAATCACTCATGTCACTTCTATCGCTTATCCTCAATGCATGTCTAATCACACTTCAATCCGTCCGCTGATCTTTTCGATTCTTGACTCATGCCATTCAATAATCAATTTCTATAAATTCTGATTACTATTTTTCATTCCAAATCGACGAGATTTATACCTGAATATTTACATTATCATAAGGCTATACTTGCACGAACTTTAAAATCTGAGGGCAATTATACTGCACAAGCAAAATGGAGAAGGGCAATCGAAATAATTCATGGAAATACGTTTGAAAATTGGTGAGATTGTTTCAGTTTTAATTACGTTTTTACTTTCCCATGTTCTTTGTTGCTTAACGTATGAATTTGCATTCTAGATTTAGTATTTGTATCGCGTGTGTGCTTCATCTAACTCTTTCCGCCGTCACGCGCTTCGTTTCGGCTGCATATCGGCAACCTACCAAAGCATACCGCCCTAACCAGATTCTTTAGTTGATCCTGGTGGTGATTTTTCTTACGGAACGATGCATGTGAAGTTTCTACACCGCAATTGATTTTCCGAACCGCATGTGAAGTTTCTGCACCGCAATTGATTTTTTGGAACCGCATGTGAAGTTTTTGAACCGCAATTGAGTTTATGAACCGCATCTAACAGAGAAACGACGCATCTGGCAATTCTTGAATCGCAAGTGATATCCCGAGCAGCAACTGAAAAAGAAACGACGCATCTGACTGGTAACAAAATGACGCAATTGACTGGTAAAATTTTATTTCTGTTTTCGGCAATATGGAATTTTCAATTTATTTTCGTGTTATTGATATTTGATTTTCAGCGTGTGGCCATTTGGAGTTAACAAGCTTTTGCAGGACGATTGACGAAGACAATATTGAAAAATTACTAATGATATCTTCTGCAGGACGCTTGTCGAAGACCCTAGTTAAATTTTGAAACAGATTGTTTGGTAGCGTAGCAAATCTTTCATTTGGTTAAAATTAACAAGTGTCTACTGTGTTTGGTGCGAAAGCACAAGTCTAGTTACCCTTACGATTTGGTATATCGAAGAATCCTCTCCCCTTGCGCATCTGTGCGATCTTGGGTGTAAGAGAAACGGTTACCAACTCTAGAACTTGGGCCTGTTCTGGTGGGAAAAAGCACTCACCCCAGAATGACTCAGACCGGTAGCACCCTGAACCCGAGGGACTTCTAGTCGGTATACAAAAGTGGGTTCTTGGGGAAACCCCAAGAATCACGAGTGTGGTTCCGACGAGATGAATCCGAAAGGGGACTCACGCCGTATGGATCACACCCCACGAATGGAATGCCCGAATTAAATACCCTTTGTTGTAGAGACCAACCTATTTGTGGCCGTTGCTTGGTATTAGTGCAGGGTACAGTATCATGCCCAAAGATTACTCACTACTAATCCCCTTGAGTAGAGATAGTGGTTCTTGGGAGGTCATTGCCCAAAGAATTCAGAATTGGTGTGCTCGAAAGACGTTAATGAGCCGTGGAGGGGAGCCAATGCCACCAAATTCCTAAGCTATCCGCTCTCGAGAAGGAAAGGTGTTCATCACCAATCCGGGGTATTTCGGTGGGCTATACCAAGTATACAAACCCTAGGCCTTTGGCCTATTAGGATGTGCTTGTCTGTTATCACTTTAAACATTCTTTGAGTCCAAAATTGAAACTGAAAACACTTTGTCTTACGATTGTCTTTGATTGTTAGAATTTGATCATAGAAAATGGGGTCAGTTTAAATTTCATGTCACTGAAAATTCACAAAGAGTCGCAATTGTTCACCAGAAACACGCATCTGATTTTTAGAGTTGCATCTGTTAATTTTGAGTCGCATCTGTTAATTTAGAGTCACATCTGTAATTTTTGAGTCGCATCTGTAAGTTTTGAGTCGCATCTGTAATTTTTGAGTCACATCTGTCAGTTTGGCTCGCATCTAATTTATATAGGTCGCATCTGGTTGTTTTGAGCCGCATCTGTAATTTCTGAGTCGCGCATGTTAGTTTGACTCGCATTTGTTTTAGAAACACCGCATGCGTTATATTCTGAGTCGCATCTGCCAGCTTGAGTCGCATCTGGTAATTTTGAGTCGCATTTGTCAATTTGGACTGCAACTGTTAAATCTGAAACGCATCTGTCTGATTACCAGAATAACCAAAATTCACTGTCACTGTCCAGTTAGCAGGGTTATACCAGTTTCAGTGGTCTTCATACAAACAGTCTTTGAAACAGAAACCTAAAACGATTTACTCAATTTTGCATCCTTTAGGTTCATTTAGTCATTACCATAGTTGTCTTCAGTTAGAGTTTGTCTTCATCTTAGGGTTCATATTACTTTGCATTAGACTTTTAGAGAGGTCACTTTTATAAACTTTAGGAGTAGTCCACCATCTATACTCTAGAAAGGTCATAGTGTCAACAAATTTTTTCATTGAACCTAGTCTTATCATCTTATGCTTTGTCCTACAGAGAATCCTCCTAGCTCATTAGTCTAGTTAGGAAACTCAACTTGTCTTTGATCTTCGTCCTACATTGGTTCCTTGACTTAACTAAATTGACACCTTGGTTTGACTTTAGGTAGTTGGTCCCTTCACCTTGGGTTTATTGAACTGATCACTTTAGGGTCTTACTTAGACTTTTGCACCTTTAGAGTCTAGACTAGTGTCATCCTAGGACATTCCATTATTTGCATACAAAAATCCCAAAAACATAGCTTAGGTTGCATACCTTAGATTTGAGTTGCTCTCTTCATTGTCATACCTTAGACCTCATATCACATACCTTAGTCATACTCCATCTTTCATCATAGCCTCATCACTATGTCTACAATTTACCTTGATATGCGTGCTATTCAAGTTGAATACCAATTACTCTGTAATGGTCAATTCCAACAAGCCCTAGACTTCAAAAGACAATATATCCAATCCCAATGCCAATCAATGTCAACCCATGGTCAACTACCCACATATCATTCCTACCAACAATCCATAAGTCCTAGTCCTCCATCCATCTACCCTCATTATCAAGAGTCCCTTAGCATAATCCATGCCATGAATCCACAACAAACGTCTACTTATCACCCTTATCCTAACCTTGACAAGGGAAACCAATCATCCACTAATTCCTTCCAAGCCTCCATGTCCTATCATAGTCCTTCATCCACTAATCCCTTCCAATCCTCCATGTCATATCCTAGTCTTTCATCGACTAATCCCTTCCATGCCACTCCATCTCACTCTACATTTAGTCATGAAAATACATCTATTCATGGTCTCCAAAGTCACATCCCATCTACTAAACTTGAGGATACATGTCAAATGGAAAGTCTAAAGCATGACTTTGTGGCTTCACCTTCATGTCAAGATCAAAGTAGTCTATCCCACGACCCTATCTTTAAGTCCATCCAAGAAGTCCTAGATAATCATGGCATCCAAAGTACACCTATCCTTGATCAAGATTCCATTCCCAATCATATCATTCAAGACAAACCCGTCTTTGATCAAGACACTACTATTGAGAAAGAAGTCCAAAATGATCCACTCCTTGACCTTTATGCCATTCATGATCAAACATTTGAAGACGACCCTATCCAAGTACCAAATGCATCCATTTCCCAAAATGAGACACTTGCCTCCTTTGGAAGCATAGATGATATTCCTCTAGAACGAGAGTCTCCTACTCTAGACATATTTGCAAATGATCAAGCTATCGCTGAGTTCATTGGACTCTATGACAATGACCATAAAGACGGTTTCAACATCGACTTGGAAGCACCAGTAGAATCCTCTGAATCTGATATGTCACAAAATCACACCAAAGATATCCAACATGTCAACGACGATAAGAGATCCTATCAACTAGGATCATCCACTTTTATCAAATCAGGATTTCTTGAAGAGGAGAAGATTCCAAGTAACATTTTCCACAAACACAATGATGGGTTAGCATCTTGCTTCCAAAATGAAAAATACCCCATCGCAAATAGAATCTGTCAGAGCATGCAGTATCAAGGAAAAGGACTAGGCATACATGAGCAAGGAATTCTAGAACCAATACAGTTTCAAGAAAATCCTAGACATCAAGGTCTTGGTTATCCTTCAGTCAGCAAATCTAATGATGTTAATGGTACCTCCTCGATATTGGGGGCAACTTTATCTTATACAAACATCAAAATGGAGGCCATGAGTAGTTCTTATCATAAGGTTGTTGCCAACACTCCTTCCATCCATACCATAAATTGTCATTCCAACATGAATAAACCTTCCATTTGGAACCAACAAAAACAAAAGTCTTACAAATTCAAAGTTCAAAATCAAATATCAAAGGCCATTGAGTCAATCAAAAATCCAAGTGGACAAATAAAGTTAAAATGGATCCCAAAGAAAAATGGATCAAGCAAAGAAAATAGTTCAAAAGTAAAAGTCAATCAAAATGTGGAGCCACAAGAAAAGAGGACTCCCACATATAATAAATGTCCACCTCCTTCAAAATGGTCATCATACAAGGAATATAAAAGTCATGGTTCCAAAAATTATTCCAATCTGAAACCCAGTCTCCATCATCCATCACCCCAAGTTTGGAAAATGAAAATTGCACCATCTAAATTGCCAAATGCGTCTACCATCATCCGTCATAATCCTACATCTCGCCTAAAGTCTAAAAATCCTACGTCACAAATCCATCGCATCTTGGCAGCAACTCTTTATGGTAAGGACTCCCATGGCACTCTATCACGATGTGCGTATTTTGATAAGGCCAACTCTAGTGTCAACAAGGATCACAATGACATCAATCAATTGTATGCAAGTGCTATGATCCTGACAAGGCAACTACTTCATCAAGGTTATTATTGGAATATCATGGCACCAGTCTCTTCATCAACCCCATCAATAGATTTGGCACAATCAGTGATCATCTAAAGCATCAAGGCCATCCAGAAAATTAAAAAAAAAATGAAAGAAAGAAAGAAAGAAATTCACTTTGATGAAAACCTGGCAAACAGGCATCTTGGTGACACCAAAAAGAAAAACAAAAGTCAAGAGAAAAATTTCGTCCAATAGTGAAAACCATTCTTATGGCGCTTTGGATAAGTACCATGATGAAAACCTGGCAAACAGGCGTCATGTGTAAGCCATTATCTATGTGGACTATTACACTTGGGGGCAAGTTGTCTCATCTCCCATACCCTTCGTATGACATTTCCATCTATCCATCTTAGCCCTACCTCTCATGTCCATTTTCCCAGCTACTTTGATCTTGATAAGGACGGGTAGAAACATAAATAATGCTTTGGAAAAACTCTTGACATGTCTATCCTTTGGTCATACACTATCGACGAAATATCATGTCATAGCCTTCATAGCATTTTTCCAAACGAGTTATCCTTATACGCAATACCTATCACATGCCTTGGTTTTTCCCTTGTCAATGGTCTAAGGATCTTCCATCATCCCATCCAATCTTGAAAAGTCATTCCAAATGCAACAAGCCCAATCCATATAATCTTTCTATGCATTCTAGTGCATCATTCAAAACATTCATTGGCTTTGTTTCTAGCATGGCTGCAAACCTTGATCCTTTAGTCACATTATCATCATCCTCATGTTGTTTTAGGATGTGTCCTTCCTACGTCAAACAACATTGTCACCATCCTCATCACCTGTCAATTGGTTTTCAGCTTGACTAAGGGCAAGATCATGGTTGTCCTTGGATTCTTGTACATAGTCCACTTCCCTATACATAGCACACTTCATTATACATAGTCCCTTATCCCTGTACATAGCCCACATTCGTGTACATAGTCCACTATCCTATATAAATTTTTTACCTTTTATGTCCATCACTTGTATATATCAGTCCTAATAAGTGGTAGTCTTTTCCATAGCTTGGAACGATTGACATTGAGAGCATTTCATATCCCCCATCTTACTCTATTCATAGTCAGTTGGTCTTATACTCGACTGGGGGCAGACACTTGACCTGCGTCACATTGGTTCTTACATTGGCTGTGTTGGAGACGTAAAACCATAAGAAAATCCAAAAACATCGCAAAATGACCTGAGAAAACACAAAAAAAATCAAAACATTTCAAAAAATCCAAAAATAGAGTCAGAGTCAGTCGCACTTGTCAGTCTTTGTCGTCATGTCAAACTACGTTGCCTCTGCGACTGGACGTAGGCAAGGCCATCTGCCGATGTGCCCCCGAGGCATTAGGTCAGTCCGTTTAGGTTTGTCTGTACAAAGTCATGCGTCAATCCATATGTCTATATGACAAGGTCATTGGTAGTGTCGAACTACGAGGTCTCTGCGTGTACAACGTAGGAAAGGCCATCACACGATGAGCCCTCGAGGCCACACTAGGTCAGTCCATTAGGGTTCGTTGCATTCATTTTCACACACGTCTTCTATTTGTAGTCAGTCTTGTTGGTCGCAGTCAAGTCGAACTACGAGGTCTCTGCGTGTACAACGTAGGCAAGGCCATCAATCGATGAGCCCCCGAGGCCGCACTAGGTCAGTCCTTTAGGGTTTATCACCTCACACAGTCAATTGTCAACATGTCATATCAAGTCATGCAGTACTCTGGTGAACAAGTTAGCAATGTCTCTGAGTGATATCAAACAACTTGCCAAACAAAATAATTCAAACAGATCAACCAACCGTCTGCTACAGGATGTGTCCTTCTTGGAAACAGACGTTATCAAAACAATCAACCTATGTCTTATTCAGGATGAGTCCTTCCTGCATAATCGACAAGGTCAAACAATCAAACATAGCCTTACACAGGTTATCACATCAACGGCATCTGACTCAAACATCTTATACGATACATGTCTTTCTGAAACCAGGCTTTGTCATGCCTTATACAGATAGTCATAACATCGAAACCAGACTCACAGTC
Organism: Sequoia sempervirens; assembly: GCA_007258455.2. NCBI lineage: Eukaryota > Viridiplantae > Streptophyta > Pinopsida > Cupressales > Cupressaceae > Sequoia > Sequoia sempervirens. The sequence goes on from VDFB02107055.1 coordinate 117,921, forward strand.
TTATCCGGTATGTGTCTCTCCTGCAATCAGGCTCTATCAATCAAACAAATCAAACAAACAAATCATGTTTTGGCAAATATTTACATTGGCTTATTGACTTTATGGCTTATTTATCTTATCATTTATCTTGAATTGATGACTAGGATTCATGTTACTAGCTTTCTCAATGATGTCCCATGAAGGATTTAGAGAAGCAACGACGTATCAGAATTCTATTTTCTTTGACTGCTGTCTGTCGATTGTCTTTTAAATTTGATTTTGAGTCATGTTACTAGTTTCCTCAAGGATGTCCCATGAAGGATTTAGAGGAGCAATGACGTCTCATGACCTGTCTTTTCTTTTGTTTGCTGTCTGTGGTTTGTCCTGACAAAAAGACTGGGGCAACTTGTGTCCTTAGTATGAGTTAGTGACAATCCTTGTCTGCGACTGTCTGTTTTTAGCAAGTGGATGACCTTGCACACCTTGATTTATGTCATATCCTGGTGTTTTTCTCCATTTGTATTAGTCCCGCCCAATGATGATAAAGTGCAATACCTTTTGTGATACGGTAAAATATCGAAGATTCCTAACACTAACATTTATCTTCTGTCTTTTCATTCTTTGTCGATCTTCCATTCCGCATTAACAATTCTTCTTTCTTGCATTATGACGAAGTCCTGTGACACAAAATGGTATACATCATCCTGCATCAACATACATGTTAGAAACATACATATATATAGGCATATGTCACATTTAGATTATCATGGCATAATAGACAATAATCATCATTTAACATTGCATATCATAAGTAATAACCTGTAAATACATACATCATATTACATTTGTATAGCATCACATGTCATTATACATATAACATCACATTGCATCTCATAATCATATAGAATCATATGTCATATAGAATCAAATTTATCGCATTAGTTGCATAAACAACATAAAGTACATACAACCATCCATCACATAGGCATATCATATAATCATCACATGTATAAATCAAGACTGCATAATCAATAAATAGACAATGCATATCATAAGAATCACCGCCAAAATCATATATACATATCGCTCATATGTGTCACATCACAATGTCATAATGTATCATAAATACATGGAAGCCCGCAGGCTATCAGATCAAAATACAATGTCTCAAATGGGCCTCAAAACTGTATCTCTATCCTGAACTGCCACTGCCATCATGTCGAGAGTGTGTAGGAGACTGATGCTGGGAACCTGCTGATCTCGGAGCTGTGGGAGGTCTGTCGTAGGGCCCTGCTCTGCGTGGCTGATCCACTCCCTCTGTGCTCACTGTCCGTGTGTGGGTCCTAGTCTGAGACCTACTACTCTGTGCCGCTGAAAAGCTAGGAGCCCATCTCTCTAAGGGAACCTCTGCCTCATACAAGTCTCGGTAGTATCTCTCCCTCTCGCCGGCTCTGACCAACTCTCTGGAAAATGCTGCTGACGGTCCTGTACATAATGTCCTGAGCTCTGTGAATCTCTGCTCAGTCTCCTGCCGCCGGGCTACAGCCTGATCTCTCTCCATCAATGCTCTGTCTCTCTCTACCCTATAGGCATCTCTCTCTGCCATCAACACCCTCATCTGCTCCTCCAAGGAGGCAACCTGGGCTCGTAATATATCAGTGTTGGGCACCTCTGCCTCTGTCTCATCCTAGCGGACCCTGTCTCGCCCATCATCCTCCTCGTCCATCTCCTCCAGGATCTAATCCCTGATCTCTCTCTCATGATCATCCTCCTCCTCATCATCCTCCTGGTAGGTACCTAGCAATCCAAGGGCATCAATCTCTACCTCCTCTCCCACTGCCTCCTCTCCAATGACCTCCTCTGCACCTACCTCCTCGGCACCTATCTCTGCCTCTGCTGGGATGTCAGGGATGTCTGGGATAACTGCCTCAGCTGGATGCTCCTCCTCGCCGCCTCTGGCCACATCTAGCATGGCCACATCCTCCTCTCCTCCCCTCTCCTCACAGATCGGTGACAAGGCTTCTCCTTGTCCTCTTCGACCACGCCTCCCTCTCCTGCCTCTGCGTCGGCCACCTCTTCCATCATCCCCACCATCACCTCGGCCTCCTCTTCCTCCTCGACCACCTACTCTGTTGTGTCTGCCTCTGGGACCTCTAACACACCGCTCTACTGGTGCTGGCTGCCCTGGATCTGTCAAGGGAATCAGCCTATGCAATTCCCACCACTGATCATAAGCTGGGGTCATCCCTAGATCTGCTGGTCCACCCCTCCATCCCCATGGCTGCGCCTGTAATCCATCAATGTCTGCCTCTACAGTGGCAACTGGAATCTCTGGCCCCCATAGCAGGACCTCTCGTGAAGACCGAGCAAACTCTGCTCTCCCTCGAGGTACATCCTGTACCTCTCCATACTATCTCAAGACTCGGTCCGGCAACTACCGCTCTATGATGTGCATATGGGACACTGTCCGTCCCACTAAATATTGTGTCTGTCGACAAAATGGCAAATGCTCACCCTCATCTGACCACACCTCGCAGCTTAGGTACGGTCTCCATGTAAACTCCTGCATCAGGTCTATAGCGTGTCTATAATAGCCCGTGTCTCCAATGTGGTGCTGTGTGGTGGCTCCTGCATACCGAAAGGCGTATGGCGCTCCATGAGCTAGATCTACTGTCACCGATGGTCTAAAAATAGCAATATGCTCCTACCTATACCTATCAGAGCCGCAGGCCGCGAACTCATCGATTATGCCTCTATAGGCAATGTCATGAAGGTGGAAGTATAGCATCCCCAGCACACACGAACCCCAAGCATATACAACTCGGTGCTCTAGCATGCCCACTAGCATCTCACCCCATCCCACAGGGAATCCATGACCTCGGCGATCAGGCAGTACAATACCACCTATCAGTGTCGCTACTAGACAGTCTAACTGTCTATATCTCTGGGCCAATACCCGCCATCTAATCTCATAGTCATCAACCCCTAGCTGTCTAACGTCAGCATGGGGGTAATAGCTACACATCTCAGCTATACCCCTCTGGGTATCATAGACCACCTGTGTCCCTCTAATCGGTAGCCTCAAAATCCTATACACATCCTCCAAAGTCACCGTGGCCTCTCCAGTCGGAAGGTGGAAGGAAGACATCTCCGAGTGCCACCGCTCACAAAGTGCTATCAGTAAACTCCAATTTTCCCTAATCTGGGGCATATCGGTCACGTGCAACAAACCCAAATGCCATAGAGTCCGTCGCTCGGCCGGCCATAGGCTGTCTCTGAATCGAAACGTCGTGGGTCTCGACTCACATGTGTAGATAGGTTCAAGAACAACCTGCAACACCATGCCTCATGTTAGCCTGAATCATCTACCCTAGTGAAAAATGAATGTTTTGACATAAAATGCAAATGCGTCGTTATTTTGTGGATGCGTCATTTTTTAACACATGCGTCGCTTTTATACAAATGCGGTTCACAAATTACATATGCGTCATGATTAATCAAATGCGGCTAATAATCATCACATGCGTCGTAAAAATGACATTTGCGGTGCAAAATGACAAGTGCGTGTCTACATATTCTAATGCATCGCTAAACATGCAAGTGCATTGCAAAATTCCAAATGCGTTTCAACATAAACAAATGCGTATAATAAAATGCACGTGCGTAGCTAAATTTCAAATGCGTATTAAAATGATCAAATGCGTTACAAAATAAACACATGCGGTTATTTTCTAAACTAAGCCTAACCGATCGGCGTTAAAATGCACATGCGGCTTTTCGCAAGCAAATGCGTCGTTCGCGCATACAGATGCGGTGCAAACTAAAATGTGACGCACAACTAAAAATGCAATAAATACCTTAAAATGCACGCAAATAAAAATTTTTCAAAAGACAAGTTTTAGGTCCATACCGGGGGGTCTGCGCCAGCTGGTCTCTGGAACGTCCTGATCCTGTAGGCACGATGATGGGTGGCTGGAACTAGAGACATCCTCGCTGAAAGTCGGAGCAAAAATTTGAAATCTCTAAGCTGGGTGGGTGCAAATGAATAGTTTTTCACCCCAATTCCAATATATACCTAGGGCTTAGGTGGCATTTTCTTCCTACTAGCCGTGTAAACTTTCATTTTCTATCATCCCGTACCCGTCCCTCCCGTTTCCGAACCCAATTCCGTCAACTGCATTGCATTTCTGCCAATCTACTGGACTAATTGGGCGCATTTCCAAATTTTTCTGAACATTTCAAAAATTTGTCAATTTTCCCGAGGGGGCATACCTTCACCTGTTCTAATCCGGAGCTTGACTGGGGCATATTTTCATTGATTTTCTTTGACACAACGCCTAAACAACATTGTATCAAAGAGGGGCAAATGTAGACACCGAAATCTGGTTATTAGCCTGTGACTTCTATATTCTTCATAATTCTTATTCTTCATGGTCATGATTAAATAATGTGAATTATTTAATTAATTCATCTTTTATTAATTCTTCTATTAATTAAATAATCTTAAATATTTAATTAATTCATACTTTTCTTTATTCTATCTAATTAATTAAATAAACGCTTCTTATTTAATTATCTTACTAATTAACCTTATTCTTCCGGTTAAATTAAATGGAAATCATTATTTTAATTTTATTTCTTTTATCATTTCCCAATAATTTAAATGAAGTCATTATTTGTTTAATTTATTCATTTAAAATCATAGGTCCTTAATTAAATAAATCTTATTTATTTGGTATTCTTCAAATAGGGTCTTGAATTAGTAGTTAATTCATTAATTCTATTTTAACACATTCTATTAGCTACTATATTTTAGATAGTGTGTGAGTTATCAAATTCACTTTTATAGCTGGGTATCTATTTTAATCATTCGGTTAACTATTGATTTAATGTAAGATTAGCCCGGTAATCTCTTCGTCTAATCATGCAATCCTCCGGTTCTAACTCATTTGCGTGTACATGTAGATTAATTAAATATTCTTATTTAATTAATTAAATGTTGTGTGTGCGTTCGAACAGAGAGTCATTATAATCAATCTTTATCTTTGTCATGCAAAGATATTTCTAATGTTTTCGAATGCCGAACTGAAGATTAGATCATTCATTTAATCTTTAATTCTATTTCTAATTCGAATCACTCATGTCACTTCTATCAGCTATCTGAATGCATGTCTAATCGTCGAATTTCAGCGGATTAGTTGATCTTTTGATCTTGACTGTCATTGAATAATCAATTATATAAATTGATTTGTCATTCTTCATTCCAATCTCTCTCGCTTGAATTTATTAACTTTTGAGCACTTTTGTCTTGAATCTTCGATATTTTGCTAATCACTATCTTAGGCTATACTTGCACGAATTACTTGAAAATCTGAGGGAAATTATACCATATAAGCGAAATGGAGAAGGGCAATCGAGATAATTCATGGAAATACGTTTGAAAATTGGTGAGATTGTTCTAGTTTTAATCACGTTTTTACTTTCCCATGTTCTTTGTTGCTTAACGTATGAATTTGCATTCTAGATTTAGTATTTGTATGCATGTGTGCTTCTAACGATCTAATCTTTCTTGTTGTCTATTGTGCAAAAGGCTTGTTTCATTTTCAGACGTTACAGGCACCACGACGATGAAGAGGTGCAAGAGGTAAGTATTGTTTGCTATTTTTTTTGAATTTCTTAGTTTCAAGTTGATTTTGTTTGTTTTAGGTTAGATTTGATTGTTTTTTTTTAATTTGTAGGAGATTCAAATAATCTTGCAAATCCTAAAAATCCTCAAGAAGAAGAACAGGAAAATCCTCCTCAACAAAATCAACCTCCCCCACCAATCACTCAACACCCTCCTAGCACTCAACAAAATTTGAGTGAAATTGAAAACAACAAAAAACAAATTGAGGATCTTATTAGTAGGTTGAGTGATCCAAATGCTTCAACTTTAGAAAGAATGACACTAGAAAATTCAATTAAAGAGATGTTAAAAAATGTAGATTCAATAACCCAACAAATAACGGGATGGCAAGATAGGAGGTAGGAAGCTAGGGCATATTATGCAGATAAACTCTCATATAAACAAGTAAAATATTTAAAAATTAGTATTTAGGTGATTTGTGCTCTCCATTCACTAACCCTAGAACAAATCAAAATCTTAGCATCAATGCGAAGAGGTTTCCTATTCATTGGTGTCACCACCAAGAGATTAGGAACCATTTTTTATGATAGGTGGTACTTGGTCTTTGGTGCAGTGCAACTTAATTGTGAAGTCCCCCAATATTTTTCTTAGGAAACTATACAGCGAGTTTGTATTGAACCAAATGCCAAATTATTTTGATATGAGGGAGTTCCAGGGGAGAGGTGGGGGGTCAGCTTAGGATAGTCCCGGTGCACAGTTAGATCCTACGCGACAAGGGAGACAAGCTCTCACTAGGCCATCTTGTAAGCACATTATGCTTGTCGTTACGAAGGAGAGTGCCGACATAGAGACATTGCAAGAGATCAACACTTTGACCCAGAGTGTCATCCATCATACTAGCCCTATTATACAGTGCCATCCAAAGGAGTCTTTAGGTGGTAGCCTTGAACCCATGTATTTAATCTTGTGGAGGCGACTTGTTCATATAACTCCACCTGGAAGCACTTTCCGGGAGAACACTCTCCATAAGATCCCTTATGCTTCTACCACGGGTCAGGTAATATGCTACTATGTGGGATGCGTATGCTACTACACAGGATCCATATGCTACTATAGGGATGGAGAGGACAACTAAAATTTTGCATCGTGCATATCGCATTGATAGTTAGGTAAAAGTCAGCATGTTCATTGAATTTAATTTATTAAATTTTCATTCTAAAATGCATGACTAACTAATTTAGTTTTATTACTTTAATAAATTGTAGGATCAAAGTGTTGAGACTAGGCTGGGTCCTCACCTACTTATTTACATGGTATTGGTAGAGACATGTAACTAATGGGTTAACTAAATTTATTACATGTTAATAACATTTGTTTTATGAATGGTATTTTAATACATGTGATTTTGGATGTTGAACAGGCTAATATTGGAAGTTTCAAGAAAACACCTCCTAGTGCCAGTGGATTCACTCAAACGTACATGGAGGTAATAGAATAAAGAGAACCTAACTAATGAATTCTACTTAATATATTTGTGTAGTTTCATATTGTTGGTTACATTGCATTACACATCATTCAAACTCAAGCATTACTTGAACTCGGAACTAATAATAGATGTTGATAGATGACAAAATTTCAGCGCATGGCTGCCAGTTGTTTGAAATTCAACATAAGCGGCCGCGATGCACTTCCATGTAAGGCAGTAGCACCGAAGTGCACCACCCACGCGACAAACTATGGATGCTTGGAAAAATTCTATGAAACCATAATAGTAAGCAATAACATGAATAGGGCAGTTGAGGCATCATGTCAGGCTGCAATCTGTTAGGTACATGGAGTCTTGAGCATCCAACAAGCCCACCATCAACATCCCACCTTTCTTTAGAGTTCAATCCTAAATAGAATCAGGAGAAGATCAAATATAATTTCATTAGAAATCTACTTTTCATTCAACCAAAATCCACTCAAATTCTCTTAGCCATTCCATAGGCCACCATTCATCATTCCACTAATCAGTATTCCAATTGACTCATTCAAAGGAAAAACCATATTAAAGAAAACTTTGACTTAATCAATTAGATTCACATCATTCTCAACCACCATAAAAACAACATAAACCTAATTATTGACACTTGAACAATTCATCCTTTCATTTATTCACCAAGGAAACAAATCAACTAAACCATACCTCACTATTATTAGTCCATTATCAAGCACTGTACTCACCATATTTTTATTGCAGTAGTCTATTTGCAGGTTACAAACTCCTGCTACAATAAAATCTTGATTATCATCTTGTGGTTAATCACCAATTTGGTCAAAAGGCTTCATAATACTCACCCATTCAACCATCAAAGTCAACAAACCTATCTTATACACCTTAACCAAATTTAGTAACATCAATCATATCATTAGTTTGATAGTAACCAAGCACTCAATATCATCCTTTCCACTATTTAAACAAACATCTTTGTTTTGATCAGACAATATCATATTCCTCTAGTAGGTCTGTTAACCATCAAATTGGGTAGTTACATTCCTATCTCAAAGATTATTAAAAAAACTCAATGCACATTTAGAAACACTTTCCAGCACATCACAACAAATCAAAGTTCTTAGACATTTGGCATAAAGAAAATGATCAGATTTTAGACTGCCCTCTAAAGAAAGGCTAGTAGATTAGGCCTATTTTACAAAGGAGACCCCTTCAAAACCATTCCAAATCACTCAAAACAGTCTTCAAGCATGTCTTATAACTCAATATCTCACCATTTATAGGGATTGAAAACCATGAAAATGTTCTAATTCAATAAACCCTCGTTTATAGGGTGTAAAAGCACAAATCAAGGAGGGTTTTGTGTAAAATACTCTTGCAAACCTCTATTTCTCTGGCCATCACCTTGAACATGATTTCTTATGTCTTCCAAGACCTTCTACATCATTTCTAAGCCTCTGTAACCTTTATTTATTCATGACCCATGATTGTAGCATCACTTTGTGTAGGAAAATCCTCTATTTTCCAGCCTAGCAGCAACTCCACCATGGTATTCTTGCTTTTCCCTGCACTTACAATCATCAAAAAATGCAAAACATCCTAACATTAACCTACTCCACCAATTTACTTGACCTACATTGGTGTAGTAGTGAAGAAAAACCCTATTGGACTCTCAAACTTGCTTCTAAAAGGACTCTATCAGGCACTGAAAATTGCCTCTTATTCTTTTGTTTCCTAAAACTATCCAAGTCCAACTCTTTAAATTGGAAACTAACTCCTCTTTACATGTATTCACACTATTATTTAACCTTGGGTGTTCCTAAATTACCAACACAAGAAAACAAAACTTGTAATCTAGAGTAATGCTGCAAACTCAGAAACAGGGAATTTTTATTTCAAAATCTAATTACAAGAACACAAACTTCTACTTTTTCTCTCCTTTACATGCCTTTTAAAGATATCTACTTTTCCATAACTATCTTTTCATTGGTTGAAACTACCCCTTTTAATCTTTAATATGCCCGATTTACTTGTTTTTGTCAATTTAACAACTTTTAACAATATTACATTATTGCATTGTTTGCATTTTCCCACTTTGACCACCTATAACTTACCCATAACCTTAAATACATTCAAATAAGACCTCATATGACCTTGAACATGCTTTACATCATTTTTTCATGACCTTTTGTGATTGACTGAATACAAATTTGAAAACTCATCGCTTTTGCAAAATTGAAAAATATTTGATGACCTAGGTGCTCTTGCACGAACATCTGACCCAATTGAATTAGGAGAAGATCAAATTGAATAAGCAACTAAAATTTCTATCTTTTCATCAAAAATCACATTGTTTCATTTGCAAACCACAAGGCAACAAAAATCCAACTCATTTCAATACTTCTTCTGATCATCCTCAAGCTTCAAACATCTTATTTATTAGCAAAAATGGTTGATCTGTGCACAAGAAACCTAATTAGAATCACTAAACAATCCAATCTTTCATCATTCACCAAGGAACACTTCCACTCAATTTTATTTACCTAGGAAAAATAACCAAAAACCAATCTTTCATGTTACAACCTATATCCATCAGATCCTAATACACCTTTGTCATCATCAATTTATATGAATTCAAAGAAAAAACCTGATAAAGAGCTCTGAATCTTTCAATTCCTTAAACAACTCACCAAATTTTCACTTTTAACAACTAGTTCTTCAAGAACAAGATACTACAATCAACCATTTACACCTCAATCATTTCATCTGACTTGCAAGACATTACTCACATCATGTTTATTGACTAAGCTTATTCTATGAACAAATCAAGCCCTACAAAGGAGGGTTTATTTCATAAGGTACTTACAAACCTTAAATACTCCTGCCACCACCACAAACACCATGGAAATAGCCTACATAATCTTTAGAAATGATGCAGAGTGGCAGGGAAGGAAAACTCACAATCACAAATGGCAAAGTCACTCCACTGAATGCTTCTCCCAAATACTCTCATGAGTCCTAAACTCCACTATTCTTTAAGAGATCAACCCCACACACCTAGGGTTCACAACACAGACCACTCACAAAGCTTGAAAAAATTTGGATCATGTCTCATTAAGTCAAAACAAGGTTTAACAACCCTCTAGCATTAAGGTTTCAACAAACACCCATCGCTATGGTGACTTAGACCTCACTCTCTATTAAGGCTTGCAACCCTTGCCCGGTAGGACAGTCAGAATAAAAAACACAAGGAATACTATTAAGACACCAAACCTATGGATTCATACCCCTAAGATGGACCCCTACAAGGTTCCAAAAACCTTCCTCTTGACTATCAAAATATCACTCGCAATGGCCCTTTCTACCGCTCCTCCAAAAGGCCTAATTCATAGACCTACACCTAGGTCTTCACTATCCAGGCTCTCCCATTCACCCCCAAGCCAAAATTCAGACTCCTATAGGTTCTCCACACCTGTTTCCACCATTCCTAAGTGCCACTTAAATAGATTCTTCAAAATCAAGAAAAACTCATTTTTTTTGCTTGTCAATTATGCTTGCCACATAGAGATGTCAAGCCAAAATTCATGCACAACTTCCAACAATGAGCCTTCCATTCTCCAAAACATTGAGTAAATGATAGTATAGCATTATATCTTCCATCCCACCAAGATTTAGCAATTTTACAATGTGGGAATGGAAGAAATATACATTTTTCACCCAAAACCCTAATTTTAAGGGTTTTCAGACCACCCGATAAAGAAATTGGAATATCTCCCTTGATACTCAATTAAATATCACCACTCCAATTCCAAAGGAAATCTTATTCAATTACTTATCCAACCATTTTGGGCTTGGAGCATGAAAGTGAGCATATAGTTCATACCAAGTATAGGATCAACAAAAACTTTAGAAAAACAACAAAATTCTTATTGAAACTTCTTCAAAACATCAACATAAACCTTGCCTCAACCAAGAGAGGCATATTTTAAGTCTTAAAAACTCCCTCAAACTTCTTGCAACTATCTTTTGAAAAGAGAGACATTGGAAAACAACTAATCTCATGCTTTGACTTCTAATTGCCTAGTTAAGGCAATGTGAGAAACTTTTACCAACTTGACCACAAAGAGCCTTCCAAAATGTGTCAAAGGCATTTAAAACCTTGTAAAAAATTAGGGTGACTCCCCTCAAGTGTCTAGATACAACAAGGAATCCTTTTTCCTTATTTTTCCAAGATGCACTAGACTTACAAAGGAGGATGGAGACCTTGTTGTACAAAGAAGTTGGTCACCAAGACCAAAAACTCAACCAAAAACCTAGAAGACCTACTACAAAGCATTGAAATGGTCCATAAGACCTTATTCCATCCATAAATCAAGAAAAAAAAAAGACAAATTATTCTAGGTCCCTTAGAACCATGGGTGCTCTTGCACCATACTCCCAAGCAAGAAAAAGATCCCAAGTCCTCTTTGAAATCAGGTCTTCTACAGTAGTTCCATGTTGTTTAATATCATTTTATGACATCCATGTTGCATCCTCTTAAGGTAGACCTTTCCATTTGACCATGTATTCCTTGTAAACCTTCCTTCTAGTCTTCTTTGTTTCCTTGGAGTCTAGGATGCATTCAAGAGTCATAGGTTGGCTGGGGGGTAGTTCCTTCACCCAATCTTCATCCTCCATTGGTGTTGTACCTATTCCATCACCTACATTCACAGAAGCTTTAAAAGGATACAAGTCAGAAATGTTGAAGATATGAGAGATTGCCACCCCAGGAGGTAGCTCTATTTCATAAGCATTTTGGCCAAACTTGTAGACCACCTTGCAAAGTCCTATCTTCTTCATCATGAGTTTGGTATACTTTCATTTTGGAAGTATCTCCTTCTTCAAGTGTGCCATCACCAAGTCTCCAACCTTGAATTGGACATTCCTCTTCTTTAAATCTGCCTTTTCCTTATACTTCTCAACATTCTTTTGAAGGATTTCCTTCACTTGTTGATGAATATCCTTGATGGTAACAACAAATTCCTCACCTTGAGCACTTCTCCTAGCAACTCCTTGTAGATCTCTTAGTTCATAGACCCCTCTAGGGTGCATTCCATAAACTAATTCAAAAGGGATTCTACTAATGCTCCTATTCATGGAGTCATTATATGCAAATTCAGCCTGAGGTAAATTAGATCCCAAGCTTGTCCATGCTCCTTGGTAAGGAATCTTAAGAGGTTTCCCAATGATCTATTCACCACTTTAGTTTTCCCATTAGTTTTTGGATGGTATGCTAAACTAAAGGACATATTTTTTCCTTGAGTTTCTTCCACAAGGTCCAACAAAAGTGACCAATGAATTTAAAATACCTATTAGAAACAATGCTTAAAGGCAGTCCATGTATCCTAACAACCTCCTTAAAGAAGATACCTGCTATATGAGATGCATCATTGGTGCATTTGCAAGTAAGAAAATGTGCCATCTTACTAAATCT
>VDFB02107055.1:144115-169350 GCA_007258455.2 Sequoia sempervirens
AAAAAATCTCGGGGGCTGCGCCCCTGAACCCCCACTCGGCCCTAGACCTCGGCGAGGACGGGGGGCTAGGGTGTACAGTATACCATGGGCTATACAGTATAGCATGACCAGTCGCCATATACCAACACACTCAAGAGAAAATCTTGGATCGTGAGCACAATGATTAATGTGGATGTGCAATATAGATAGAGAACAGTCTAGAAACATACAAAATCATCATGAATCACCAGAGAAGCATCCAAAACAATTGAAATAACTAGAATCACGTAATCTTCTTCATGAACACAAACTAAAGTAACAGAAAAACTATCAAAATAAAAATCTTCATAACTTGATCAAATCTTCATGCGGATCTTTGAAACTCAAGGTGGATAAACTAGATATACTCAACAAGAAACCATTTAGTCCACAACCTCTAAACAACAATGTACTGAGTTTACTAATAGACTGAACATTACTTCACCACTTACAACCTGCAATTGATTTCATTACAATTTTCTTAATATCCTCGACATATTCAGCTTCAAATGCACTAATGCTAATAGTTTTGACATCAATGACAACCACATATCAGAAACACAACCACAACATCCAAAATTTTAATGTTTTCAAATCTATATTTCAATTTTGGCTTGTGATATTTGAATTTCAAGAAATTAAGGTTACATATATCTATAAATATAAGGTTATTTCACTATGTTTCACCTAGCAATTTTGATCTAAGCAGCCTAGAATTTTCAAGTGAGCATTATTAGATAGATTCAAGAGTATTTCAAGAGTATTTCAAGAGCAATTCAAGGCATTCAAGGGTGGATTTGTTGAAGATTTATCATAGCAATCAAGATCCAATTGTCATGTCAAAGTCTTCTTACATCATACATGTTATTGGAGCTAATATGATTATGTAGGTTTCATGATCCATTCAAGTATTCAAAGTAATTATCTCAAGAAAGATTCAAGGTTCAAGATACACATCTATTGAAGCCATTTCATGCAAGTTGCATATTTACATTCCAAGGTTTATTTAGGGTTTGGTGAGTTGTGACATTGAGTTGTTCATTCATCATTCCTTTCATGCTATTTTGTTTCATTTCAAGGTTTGATTACAAAAATGGGGTTTGACCAAGGCAAACCCCCATTCACCAAAAACAAACACTTTTCCCCTCTCTTTTTGTGTTGCAGATTTGTAAGTTGAAGAAAAGTTGAAGATCTCAAAAGTTGCAAAATTGAAAAGTTGCATTTTTTGTCACCTTTGTTGTCATCTCATGGAAATACATATCCTAGATTTATTTTTGATTTTTCAACTATGAAAATCAGGAATCTAGAAGTGAAAACTTAGGAGAAGAGGACTCAAAAACATATTGAAGAGCCCTACCTAGGACCCATTTTCCATAGGGAAAATGAGTCCTCATACAAATTTTGAAAACACCATTTTATGAGAGGTACACAACATTTATCCCTTCTAGATCTGCCAAAAAATTTGTAGGTTCCTTTAGTTTTATGTTTCATCTACTAAATCTAAGTGATAGATTGCATTTTGGAGTTGATATGATATTTTTAATCTTTCTCCCCAAAGTGTTGTTTGACCTAGACTCCCATCCTATCACAAAAAGGGAAATTACAAGATTCCTTAAAGAATTCACTCACCTAAGGGTTGAAAGTGGATTTTGACTTTAGGGATCTCATTTCTTGAATGAAATGGAAGAATAGGTAGGTTCATTCACCCCATTTCCCCCTTTCTATTTATAGTAAGTTTGGTGAAATATTCCAAATTTAGTATAAAATCCTATGTTTGAACCCCTACCCCATTTTTTCTTTGTTTCATTTTGGTGAACCCGAGTATTTAAACATTATAATTTCTAATTTGGAGTGCATTCAAGATCTAGATCTAGGATTTACATCAATTCATTGCATGTAGGGTTTCTAAATTTGGCCTAAAGTTGCATTCGATTTTAGGTGTAGACTTACATTTTGCATTCATTTTAAATCTGAAAATTCAACAAAAATTGTATAATGTTAGATAATTTTGCATATTACTTTCATATTAGTGTATGTTAAATCATTCACATTCAAAAATTGAGACAAGATTGCATTTAAAAAAGTGTCATATAGTTCATATGAGAGGTACACAACATTTATCCCTTCTAGATCTGCCAAAAACTTTGTAGGTTCCTTTAGTTTTATGTTTCATCTACTAAATCTAAGTGATAGATTGCATTTTGGAGTTGATATGATATTTTTAATCTTTCTCCCCAAAGTGTTGTTTGACCTAGACTCCCATCCTATCACAAAAAGGGAAATTACAAGATTCCTTAAAGAATTCACTCACCAAAGGGTTGAAAGTGGATTTTGACTTTAGGGATCTCATTTCTTGAATGAAATGGAAGAATAGGTAGGTTCATTCACCCCATTTCCCCTTTCTATTTTATAGTAAGTTTGGTAAAATATTCCAAATTTAGTATAAAATCCTATCTGTTTGAATCCCTACCCCATTTTTTCTTTGTTTCATTTTGGTGAACCCGAGTATTTAAACATTATAATTTCTAATTTGGAGTGCATTCAAGATCTAGATCTAGGATTTACATCAATTCATTGCATGTAGGGTTTCTAAATTTGGCCTAAAGTTGCATTCGATTTTAGGTGTAGACTTACATTTTGCATTCATTTTAAATCTGAAAATTCAACAAAAATTGTATAATGTTAGATAATTTTGCATATTACTTTCATATTAGTGTATGTTAAATCATTCACATTCAAAAATTGAGACAAGATTGCATTTAAAAAAGTGTCATATAGTTCATATGAGAGGTACACAACATTTATCCCTTCTAGATCTGCCAAAAACTTTGTAGGTTCCTTTAGTTTTATGTTTCATCTACTAAATCTAAGTGATAGATTGCATTTTGGAGTTGATATGATATTTTTAATCTTTCTCCCCAAAGTGTTGTTTGACCTAGACTCCCATCCTATCACAAAAAGGGAAATTACAAGATTCCTTAAAGAATTCACTCACCTAAGGGTTGAAAGTGGATTTTGACTTTAGGGATCTCATTTCTTGAATGAAATGGAAGAATAGGTAGGTTCATTCACCCCATTTCCCACTTTCTATTTATAGTAAGTTTGGTGAAATATTCCAAATTTAGTATAAAATCCTATGTTTGAACCCCTACCCCATTTTTTCTTTGTTTCATTTTGGTGAACCCGAGTATTTAAACATTATAATTTCTAATTTGGAGTGCATTCAAGATCTAGATCTAGGATTTACATCAATTCATTGCATGTAGGGTTTCTAAATTTGGCCTAAAGTTGCATTCGATTTTAGGTGTAGACTTACATTTTGCATTCATTTTAAATCTGAAAATTCAACAAAAATTGTATAATGTTAGATAATTTTGCATATTACTTTCATATTAGTGTATGTTAAATCATTCACATTCAAAAATTGAGACAAGATTGCATTTAAAAAAGTGTCATATAGTTCATCATTTGTCATTAATTTTACTTGCATTAGGTCATCAAATTCTGGAGAATTCTATTATAGAAATACCAATATGAGACTTGGAATAGAGAACACATAATCACTCAGAAATTGTATTTTTCATTTTTAAAAATCCTATACAAGGACCCATTCGCTTCTTGGGGAATAAGTCCTTCAAGGCCTACAAAAACCAACTTTTCCAGAGCTTTTTTTGTGTTTTTTTGCACTTCCTAGGCCTACTGGTAACCTACAATATCAGTCTAGAAAGTTTCAAGAATTTCTATTTTATGCATCTAGGTCTATACATCCATTTAATGTAGTCATTTTTGAATCATTCCAAAATCATTTTAGTAGCAAAAATCATCAGATCAAAAAATGTTAATATTCTTGAAGCTTTGCATAATATAGATAAAAGTACTTTTCACTTTTGGATATGCAATGTTTACATTCCTTAAGCTTTGCATAAGTTGGATAAAAGTACTTTTCATTTATGGATATACAGTGTTTATATTCTTGAAGCTTTGCATAAGTTGGATAAAAGTACTTTTTATTCTTGGATACACATTATTTATATTCCTGAAGCATTGGATAAGTTGGATAAAAGCACCTTTCATTTTTGGGCACACAATGTTAGTATCTTTCCCTTCTAAGCATTCTGAGAAAAATTCCATCCCTCCCACTTATGAGAATGTTTTAACAAAAGAGAATATAATAGTGGACAATCATGACAATCAAACTTGGTCTTCTCCCAATATCTCTCCTATTTGTGAAGATGATATTTTGGTGTTAGAAGATCTGGACAACAAATGAGAGTTATAAGAGTCCTATTTGTCTCTCTTCCCCTACCTCTCCCACTTGGGAAGAAATTTTTGGATACAATGATGAGACCATTGATACATCCCCTAATATCACTTTGCCTATTTCTCCTATTTGTGAGAATAATTTGATACAAGATAATTCCATCATTGATGAACAATACAATACAACCATTGATAACTCCCCTACTTGTGATGAAGTTGAACCATAAATTTTTGGGTATGGGGCTTATAGGCTACCCTTGCACTCTTAGGATGTTTCACCTAAAAGGAGAGAAATAAAACCCACACAAAATCTAGGTGGTTCACTCAAAATTTTAAGATGTGTATGATGTTATTTAGGCTAAATGAGTTTATCTAAATGCAACTAAGCTAAGTAATTTATTGATTTTGGATGCAAAACCTAAGAATTATGCAATGTTGGTGGAAAACACAATGTGATATGCAAACATGAACTAAACATGAACAAATGCAAAAAAGAAATGAAGAAGGCTAAATCAGAGTGCACCTAAAAGCCTAATGAAGATTCTGGAGTGTTCTGAATGTTGACAAAAATCATTAAAAATCACCAATGGGACTCATTCACCACTGATGGCGAATAAGTCCTACTTTTGATGAAAACTTCTAAGAATAGGTTTCTGAGTGTTAGGATCCAAAATATGACAAAATCTATATTTCTAGCCTTAAGGTGGGACTCATTCACCACTGATGGTGAGTCATTCCACTCCCAAAATTATGTGAAATTAGGGACAAATCCTATAATACTAGATCTGAGATTGTCTACTTGTCGAGTTGATGAAGTCAAATCTGCAGAAAATGGACAAAATGTCTTCTCCAAGCTTGAAATAGGTTGTAGTTGATTTGAAACACTTTGTTGACTTCTTGTCCACTTTGCAACACCTAAATGCTTGATAAATTTGCATACAAAACACATGCAAAAGGGGTAAAATGGTTAAGGGTTAGGTTTTAGGGATTTACCATGGTCAAATCCTAGTTTGATAATCAAACCCTTAATGAAATGATGAAATGGAAGAGAATGATAAAAAAATAACATGCAAATGCTATCAACGTACCAAACCCTTGTTGAAGAAAATATGAAGATATATCAATGGCTGCTCTTGAATTCTTGATTGATGCTTGATTGAAAGATGCAAAGTGGTCAAATGGTAATTTGAATGCTTAGTGAATGAAGAGATTGCTTGAATGAGTTAGGAGATGTAAAATGAGGAGAAAAACACATATTTATACACACTTGTGCCTTAGTAACCTAATGATACCTCATCACAGGCTGACATAAGGTGATTTTAAATAAAAACATGAAAGAAAATTTAAAATATTTTGAATTTTGAGCCAAGAGGGTCTCATTCGCCACCCATGGCGAATGGGTGCCACCTTGGACTTGAAAATGGATGTCAGGAATTATCTTGCATTAATGTTGTTTGTCAAGTTTACATTCAAAAATGCACTTAATTAAGACTTATAGTTGCATAGAGGGGCCAAATAAAGCATAAGAAAGGTGTAAATAGTGAAGATAAGCCTAGAAAAGTGTGAAATCTTGTTACAAGACTTTACAACACTTCAAAATAGGACTTGATGATGAATAAAAAGACTATTTTTAGGTGAATTGTGATGAATGGAGTCTATAAAAGTGTAGAATTTTTTTACAAGACTTCACAACACCTTCACAAGATGTCGTAAGTTGAATTTTAAGGACCTAATGTGAATGTTTAAGCCACATTGCAACATTAAATCAAAGAAAAATGTACCAAGCATCGAGAGGAGAGGACTAAAAGACCATGAAAATGTCTAGGGGCCATTTTTTATAGTTTAGAAGTTATTTTAGAAGAACTAACCATTGAATGTCATGAACATCTAGTTTGATTCTCTCCTAGAAACTTGCCTACTAGGAAAGACATCATGATGCAATAAAATGACAACATTGACAAATGTCTTTCAAACAATAGTAATGTGGCTTCCTTAGATGAAGATGATGGAGCGACATTAGACTCCCCTTCACTAAGAGATCATGAAAATAAGGAAAAGTATTTTGAGGTTATGTGCATTAGATATCCCTTGAAGCAATCTCTTGAGCCACTTCTTATCCTCTATCTACCCTCACATAAACCAAAAGTTCAAAACAAACCCACGTGTTTACCCTAAGACCACCTCAAAAAAATGTTTTGTAGCAACCAAGTTATAATACCATTGCTCACACATATAATACAATGAACAATAGGTAACCAAAAAACACTCCCACTTCATTACCATTGCCTCAACCTATTTTTCCTAGTGCTAGACTCATTTTCCTCTACATAGTGGAAAGGAGTATGATCTTGTTGAATAACTTAAAAACAATCTTGCTAAGATATCCTTATGGAATCTTATTCAAGCCTCACCTAGTTATAATAATATGCTTCAAATAGCATTACAACAAGTTTTGGTTCCTCCTAATACAAATACTTGAATGATGTGGCAGCCCTAGTTCAAGGAATGAATGTGGTTAATATAGATATTGTTTTTCACCAAAGCGAGTTACCCTCATTGGAAGTTCAAAAACAATATGAAGATTTCACAATCATAGCCATTATTAATAGGAAAGGGATAAAGATAACCCTTGTTGAAAATAGCTTCACCCTTAACACATGTAGTGTAAACCTTTTGGATAAGATTAGAGTAGACACAAGCCAAATACAATCAAACTCTTTATTTATCTGTGGATTTGAAAAATGTAGGAAAACAACCACTTGGTGTGATCACATTATCTATTACAGTTGGAAAGGTCATGCTACAAACTCCTATCCATGTCATGCCTCAAGAAATTTCATATAACCTTCTTTTAGGTAGAGCATGGATTCACAAAATGCAAACAATGCCTTCAACTCTTCATTGTATAATGAAGTATTTCTACAACAACAAAGTATATACAGTCAAAGTTGATCCTAATCCTTACAATGTTTTACAACTTAAAAAATACAAGGAAAATCCTTTGAAAACATTAACACCGACTACACAAGTGGAACCCATGCAAGAGAAAGACAAAGAAAAGCATATAGAGGAAGTCACAAAGCTATTAGAAGATTATTGGGGTTGCTTAGATTTCACACCTACATTGACATGGGTGAATACAAGATCACAATAAGAGAGTTTGAAAGGGGAAAAGAAAAAGTGGTAATGTCAACAAAAAATTCAAAAGACCCTTAGAAAGCATCCACCTCAACCACTTTATGAGAAGAAACAAATTACACAACAAACTTTGATGAAGCTAATTACGAATAATGACTAAATCCAAAAGAAATGAAAAAGCTTTATGGAAGACGTTATGGAATTTTGAAACAACTTGGTTATAGTGGAAAAGGATGTGGTGCTAGAGAACAAGGTATTCATGTCCCTATAGAGCCTAAAACAAAAGAAATCACTAATGATCTTGGTTACTGTCCTTCAAAAGAAACAAAAGCATCAAAAAAGCCTTCACTCAATATCAACACTCTTACAAAAGATTCTTCCAATACAACTTTAACTTTGGTGCACCCTAAACTGATAGATACTAATGTGGGAATATCTCATTACATAGGCATAAAATTGATAATTTTTCTACTCATTACAATCAATAACATTAGTTTTTTCTCTTTGCCTTGTGGTAGTTGTAGTATCATAGTATATTCACTATCATGCATGAGGGCATAAATTTGGTATTATGCAATCATATTTTCATTTTGGAAGGAGAAACATATCATCACCTATTTTTGGCTCACCTCTTTCCCTTAGGGGGAAATGGGTTAGATAGCCTTGTCCTAGTTTGGCACTTGATGTTGTCCCTTTGGCTAGTTGTTTTCCATTCACATATACTAATAAAAATTGGAATGCAGACAACCTACCATATGTTGTTTTGCATGTGCCTTACTAGTCTTTTGCTTTATTTTATTTTAATGTTCTTTGTATGATTGCATGTGTATAATGTGATCCCCTGTACTATTTTTTTTATGCATCTCTTCATGTGTATTGCTCTATCTATATCTACATTCTTCTATATGTCATAAAAATTCATGCTTTCTTTGTCTTGTGTTTTCCTTTTGGGGATGATGCAAGGTCTCAAGACATTTAGGTCTCTTCCATGTTGAACCAAAAGCTTGTTTTCTTTGTTTTCCCTCTCTTTGTGTCATTCTTCCTATTTTGCAAGTATTTGGGGAATGATGATGTTTCTAAGCTCTATAATATAACATTGTAGCAAAGATATACTGCCCCTAAATCTATGGATCCCTTATGTGCTTTGGGATTTCATTTTAGGAGAAAACCCTTCCTCTCTTTTTCATGATGTAGCTTCATTTGGGAGCATATGACTTGGCATAGGGCTTTCTAGATAATCTCTCATGTCTCCTTTATGGTTTAGCATTTATTATTGGCTACTTTAATGTAAATTGTTCACATAAATTGTGCTAGCAATTTCTTTAAAGTGGGAGCTTACATTGGAATTATTATTTTTGAAATTTTTGACATTCATTATGTTTCATTATGTGATTTTCTTTCTTCTTCTGATGTGTCTTTTCCTTGGTGGTGTCATTGGGTTTGATTTCTTCCAAGAGCATGATATTTCTTTTATCCTTGACTTGTCCTCTCTTGGAGAGATTAGGCATGATGTTTCCTAAGAAGAGACATTTGATGCAGAGTAGGGGGAAAACCAAAAAAAATCACAATTCAAAGTGTTTCAAACAACTTTTCATTCTTCAAAACCCTATCTTGGCACATTTTCTCAATTCCTTCCAATTCTTCTTGTAGCCATGCAAATAGTGCTTTCTAAGCACAACTTTCAAAATACCCCTCAAACCTAGAAACCAAAAGATGTTTTAGACACCCTTTAATCCTTTTCAAAACATATCTCAAAATCTCATATGGTTCCTTTGGAACATATTCTTCAAATCACTGTTGCTACACTACCCCTTAGTCTAAATAGGCCACTTTTACAAAGCAACACCAAACTAAACTCTCTCCCATTCTTCAATATCAATTTTGGGACCTTAACTAGGCTATAAAAACTCAAAATCAACAAATTTTGTTAAATGGAACATTCACTAATGCATCAAAACACAAAACCATTGCTTTAGGCCTTTCTATGCTTGAAACAAGGAGAGTTTATTGAAACTTCAACCTCCAGGCCTTATTCCACCTTACCAATTCCTCAAAAAAATCACCATATGTCTGTACATGATTAATAAATCATCTCCCAACCTTACTCACTGAAATTTCATCAAACTACAACTTCTAGCCATCCATTTTAAGCCAAAAAGTCACAAAACATCAACTAGGGCAGCATTCAAATTCCTCCAAACCCTATTCCCTACTCCAAAATTCTACAATAACATCTAAACCTACCCTAATGGTACCCATTCCACCAATTTACAGCCTACTCTACTAGTGGAATGGGTCAACAATCCATTTTATCACCTTCAAACCCTTAAAACAGGGTTTATAGACCCACCCTCAGTAAAAGCCTTCAAACTACCTCTATACCCAATGAAAATCTACCAATCATAGCCAAATTGAAGAGGAATCCTTCCACTATCAATTACAATTCAATTCATATAAAATGGAGAATGTACGGGGCCATATAGATCTTGGGAGTAGTAGATTTCACTGAAAAACACAAAAAAATAGAGTTTCTATTTGTTCTCTTCAACAAAAATGAACATCAGAACCTTGCCTCGAAATGTGAGAGGCCTTTTTAAACTTGGAACACCAAAACTAACCTAAAAATTGACCCCAACCAACTTTTGAGCTTCATGACTATTGGTCTTCCCATGTTTGCATTTTTTCAATTTTTGCATATGACAACATTTCAATGTTTTGCAACTTTTTCCAAGTGAACCTCTAGTGACTCAAGTTACATCAAAAATGATCTATTATGACCTTATGGGACTCAAAAGACTCAAAAGACCCTAAAATATATCAAATGAACTTGTTTGACCAAA
Source organism: Sequoia sempervirens (assembly GCA_007258455.2). NCBI lineage: Eukaryota > Viridiplantae > Streptophyta > Pinopsida > Cupressales > Cupressaceae > Sequoia > Sequoia sempervirens. The sequence goes on from VDFB02107055.1 coordinate 154,372, forward strand.
TTTACAAAAAATGAACTTGGTGCCCCTGCACCAACATTACATGAACTAAGCAAGATCCCTTTGAAAAAACTTTATTTGTATTTTTGTTCATAATTGTTTAGCATAATACAGCTTGTTAACCTTATGAAGCTAAAAAAAATTGTTTTTGTTTTGTGGCACCCTATCAGAGTTATCATAGGCATAGCTTTGGTATGGTTAGTATAGTGAGAGCTTATAGACCTGGCATGACTTTCTGACTAAGCCACTTTTTGGGGGCTCACCTAGTGGATAACCTAAGGTTCCATTAGCCCGAAGTGAGCATGCATTTTCATTTACATAGTTGACATCTATTTTCGCTTATGAATATTTTTGGATAAATAGTCAAGATGTGTTCCACAATGTGTTGGATAGTTAAGGCTTGATCTTCCCTTTTCTTTTGGACAAATAGTTGAGGCATGTTCCACATCACGTTGGATAGTCAAGGCTTGATCTTCCTTTTTTTTTAACTTCTCTTTTTAAGTCTTTGATATTGTATGATTGATTAATCTTGTCGTTGATACATACATGTATATGAACATTTGAATTTCTACTTTAGTGTGAGTTTACGCTTGTGCTCCTTCTCTCACTAAAGCAGGGACTAAATGTAGTGTAGAAAAATGTATCCCTTTACATTTCACACTTAATTTGGAATTAATGTTAATATGGACTTAATTGTGCCTTATTTTTGGTGTCATAAAGTGTACCTCTTTACACTTTCACACTTATTTAGGGATCCTTTAATTAATTGAGCTTAATTTTCCTTATTTGGACCCTTCAATTCAAATCCAAGCCTAATTAATTATATTTTTCAAAGAGGAAACCCGATATTCATTAATGTGTTAACATAACACTTCTCATTATATACAACATTTACATACTATAGGCCAACTAACAAGACCTAGTCAAGAGCGATGGGAGCGGGAACTAGCGCGAGCGAGCAGGAAAAGTCAGGATTTGAATCTTTGAACAGTGTAGAGGGTGGGGGTTCGAAGGAATCTCAGGTGAATGCGGAGATCTCTTCGGGTTCTGAGAAAGGTAAATCGGGTTCTGTTGAAAAGGACGTCCACGAAAAATTCCAGTGGATCCAGGTGGAAAGGATGGGACTTCAATTTCCAAGGCTGTCGTGGAAATGTCGAAAAAAGGGGATGAAAAAGGTAAATCGTGGACTTCGTTGTTTGGTGTTAATCCAAATGAAAATTCATCTTTTCCCCCTATGCGTATCCTTTCTGATATGGGGTTTGGAAATTTTTCTATTTCTGTGCCGGATGAAATCATAGACCATAATATTGCTAGGATGGAGAATGTTTTGGTTGAAATTTTTTTGGGTCCTAGACCTAATATTGAAGTGGTAAGGGAGTTTGTTAAGAATAAATGGAAAACCAGTGGTCTGGTTTCGGTTGTGGCGCTTCCTAGAGGTTTTTTTGCTTTTCAGTTCACTTGTAAAGAGGATTACAGGGCTGTCCGAAGCAGTGGCCCTTGGATTATCGGAAAGTCTTCCTTGGCCCTGAAGAAATGGTCTTCTAGGGTAGATCTATCTGATTCAATCTTTGAAATGGTGCTGGTCTAGGCCAGATTGCCTGGTCTCCCCTTGGAGTATTGGAATACGGATATTTTCAATGGGATTGCTAGTTCTTTTGGAGAACTTTTGTCCATTGACTCAATGACTGCAGCTAGAAAGCATTTGGTCTTTGCTAGAATCTGTGTTGGGGTTTCTCAAAATGTTGATCTCCCCTCTTCAATTGACATCCAATCCAAGCTGGGGGTGTGGAAGCAAGCTATTGAATTCAAGACCACACCCTTTGTTTGCTTCAAATGCCGAAAGTCTGGGTATTGGGCGAAAAAGTTCCCGCTTAACAATAAAAGTGAAAAGGAGAAAGTAGCCAACCCTAAGACTGTCTGAAAAAAAAAATCAGAGGAGGAGAAGCATATGCCTGTCCTAGATGCGAAGGAGAATCTTGAAAGACACATTTCTCCTCAAGATCTGAAGGAGAACCATAAATGCTTGCATAAGGATGCTTGCCCTGAGTCAGATTGCACTTGCTCTTGAGTTCCTAAGGATCCTAAATACTTGATTTCACCACATGTGGATAGAAAGGAAGAAAATCATTCCATGGAGGGAGCTCGGGATACTCTAAAGAAGGCTAAAACTAGAAATGAAGAAATGAGTTTTGTTTCGTCCTCACCTCTGATGATGGCTGGCTATATGAATGTACCTGGTCTGGAGGAAATACCCATTAAAGGTTTGTCCCTAGAGATAGGAATTCGTGTCCCCTTTCATTTTCCTCATAATAACCCTTGCTCTAAAGGGGTACGGGATCAGGAGATTGCCACTTTGGAAGTGGTGAAGGATACTTATGAGACCCAAAGCATGAATTTGAAAACACCTAATGTCAATACTTCAGAAGCCAAGAATGGCTTAATGGAAACCCTCCCTTAGGACCACAGGTTGTTCTCTGAGAAGGATGGGGAATCAGGAAGAGAACTGGAAAGCCAAGATGAAACTGAGTGGGAGGAGGTTATATCACATTCAAAGTCAAAGAAGGAAAAAAAGAAGAAGATGGAAACTTCAAGTGGAATGGTCACCAGAACTAGAGCCAAGGCGGATTGTGGGAGTACCAAGCCTTGCCTGGGAAGGAAATCAGAAAAATGGTGAAGGGAGCAAGGCAACCTTCAGGATATTGCGGATGGGATCCAAATGACCATCCCAGAGATACTTTAATCCCCAGGTAAGAAATGAAATTATGTCATGGAATATAAGAGGGCTGAATAGCTGTCATAAAAAGGATGTTTTGCAAAATTTTGTTAGGGACCACAAACCTGATATTCTTCTTGTTCAAGAAACTAAAATGCCTAAAGATAAAGTAGAAAGCCTTAAAAATTTTCAAAACTGTGGGGCTCATGGAAATAGTTATGTGGGTGCTTCGAGGGGAATTGTTACTTTTTGGAACAAGATGTTTATTAAAGGTGAGCCATTAATGGAGAATGGTAATTTAGTGGCCACTAGATTCACCCACATAAGAGACAATTTTTGCTAGATTCAATCCAATATATATGCCCCATATTGTAAGAATTCTAGAAATTCCTTTTGGTCTAAGTTATCTGGTTTTCGAAGATGTTTTGTTAATGAACACTGGATGGTCACGGGAGACTTCAATACTCCTCTCCTAAATGATGAGAAATTTGGGGGTTCTCAAATCAATTGGGATAGTAAATCAGGCCTATCCGACTTCATTAACAGTAATGCCTTGATAGACCTAGACCTACAAGGGGCTTCTTATACCTGGACTAATAGGAGATTAGGGCCTGATTTGATCCAAGTGAGACTTGATAGGGCCCTTATTTCTGGTCAATGGTTTATAGACTATTTTTGTGCTTTGAGGGCCTTGTCAAGGGTGGGATCTTATCATTTTCCCATTTGTATTTTGGCGGATCCTACTAAGGTGAAAAAGAACTTCCCTTTTAGATTTGAAAAATTCTGGCTTTCTAATCCTCAAATTTTTGAGGAAATTCGTAGATGGTGGAATATAGATATTATTGGCACAATGATGTTCAGGATTGCTAAAAAATTAAAGGAAGTGAAAACTAATGTGAGAAGATGGAAAAAGGATGCCTTTGGGAATATTTTTGGAACTAAGATGGAAATTCAGGGCAAAATTCAAGAGATACAAGCTAAAATCTAGAAATGGGGGTACATTGACAATTACAGAGAAAAGGAAAATGAACTTCTCATTCAATTGCATGACATCATTGCTAAAGAGGAAGTTTTTTGGAGGCAAAGATCCAAGGTGTCTTGGTTCACTGAGGGAGATAGGAATATCAGATTCTTTCATCTGTCTGCTTCGAAACATAGGGCTGCTAATAGAATCACTCATATTGATGTAAATGGGATGAGGTTTGAGGAGGAAGATGATATCAGGGAACAAGCTGTCCTTTTCTTTAGCAAACTTCTTTCTTGTAATGGAGAGATTGTCACTGAAGCTCAAGATTCCTTGATTGAGGCTATACCTCAGGTGATTGGTCATAATGAAAATTCTTTGATCACTGCTATTCCTTCCAAAGCTGAAATAAGGAAAGCTATTTTCTCTTTTGATGGTAACAAAGCTCCTGGACCAGATAGTTTTCCCTTATTCTTCTTCCAAGTGTTTTGGAAAATTGTTGAGTTGGATGTTGTGAATGCTGTCAAGGAATTCTTTGGATCAAGATTTCTGTTGAAAGAATTGAATGCTACTTTTGTGGTCCTTATTCCAAAAAAACCTAGGGCTTCGGAGTTTCAAGCTTTTCGACCAATCACCCTGTGTAATTCTATTTATAAAATTATTTCGAAGGTGTTAACTACAAGAATGCTTTTTGTGCTTCCTTAAATGATTGCTCTGTAGCAAAATGGTTTTGTGCCAGGTAGGTACATTCTGGACTCTTTTGTTACTGTTCATGAAAACTTACATTCGTTAATGGTTTCAAAGACTGAAGGGTTTATTCTTAAACTAGACATTTCCAAAGCCTATGATCGGGTTGATTGGGATTTCTTGGACAAGTTTGGCTTTAATAACAGAGTCATTTAGTTGGTGAACCAGCTTGTCTCGATAGTTACCTCTTCTGTCATTGTGAATGGATCACCTTCGAGGTTTTTTCAGACCTCCAGAGGCCTCAGACAGGGAGATCCTATTTCTCCTATTCTGTTTACAATTTTGGCTGAGAGTCTGGGAAGAAATATTAAAAAGCTTATTGATCAAAGATCCCTTGCTGGCTTAAGACCTTCCTCTTCTCTTCTAACCTATTCCCACCAACAATTTGTTGATGACACCATTCTCATGGGAAGATCTACTGTGGCTGAAGCTAAGACTTTCAAAAAAATTCTGAATCTCTATGAATCTGCTTCTGGGCAAGTTGTTAATAGGGCTAAGAGTTTAATTTTCTTCCTCAATACTCTGAAGCATAGACAATTTAAACTTGCTCGGATTCTAGGATGCAAGATTGAGCCTCTTCCGTCAACCTATCTTGGTTTACCTCTTTTCTCTAAACCATCAGACTTGTTTTGGATTTCTCTAGTTGAAAAGTTCAATAAGAAGCTATTGGGATGGAAAGGAGCTCTTCTTAGTCAAGCTGGAAAAATCCAGCTCCTTAAGGATTCTCTACAAAATCTTCCTATTTATGCTCTCAGTATATTTAAAATTCCTGCTAAATATGCTAAGGCCATTGAAAAAATTCAGAAAAGGTTTCTCTGGTCAAGTGTGGAGGACAAGAAGAGAATGCCACTTGTTGGATGGGATCTAGTTTGTAGACCCAAATCGAGGGGGGGCCTAAGCCTAAGGAAAATTAAAGTTCTGAATCTATCCCTTCTTGCTAAACAGCTTTGGAGAACTCTTACTTCGAATGGAGAATGGCGTGATACCTTAAAAGCCAAATATTTTAATAACTGTGAGTCTTTTAATGAGATTATAAATTCTTCTTCTTTACCTCGCGGGTCTGTTTGCTAGAATGATATGAGTAGAGGAAGAAAGTTTTTGGAAATGGGAATTGGTTGGTTGATAGGAAAAGGAAATTATGTTAGGTTTTGGGAAGATAGGTGGCTTTTTAAAGATCCTTTGATTAGAATTGAGAAATTTAGTAAATGGATGAATGATTGTAAAAGGGAATTTGGAGTCTTGGTTAAAGATTATTGGAGGAATAAGGGTTGGGTTGATTTGAAGACCATCAGTCAGGATCTTAGCCCTGTTCAGTTGGCCTTCAGGGCCTTAAGACCAACTCAACACCAAGTGGAGGATCTTGATGTCTGGTTAGACAATCCGTTTGGTATTTTTTCAGTTTCTTCTGCCACGTCTATGTTGGTTAGTCCGATGGAGCCTCCACCTTTCTGGGCTAAGGCTTGGATTAATCACCTAACTCCTAAAATCAATATTTTCTACTGGATAATGCTACAAAATAAGATTCTCACTTTGGAAAATCTTGGAAAAAGAGGAATTCAATTACCAAACAGATGTTATATGTGCAGGAATGAAGCCAAGACTGTTAATCATCTTTTTCTTCATTGCCCTTTTGTTTCGAATATTTGGGGTAAAATTTTTGCGCTTCTTGATGTGGTTTGGGTTTCCCCTACTTCTGTCGAAGATTTCTTCATGCAATGGAAAGCTCCTTCAAAAAATCCTTTTGTGCGAAAGCTATGGTCTTTTGTTCTACCTTTTGTGTCTTGGAATATTTGGAAGGAAAGGAACAACAGAGTGTTTAGGGATAAAGAGATGTTGGAAGGGGACTTGCATGCTAAAATCGTAAGGGCTATAAAGGAAAACTTATCTTTAATTCCTAGAAAAATGGTTGAGAAAGCCAACTGGTCTCCTTTCGATATTGCTATGGCTGAAAAGTGGAATTCAAAATTAGTTGGGTCAAATGTCCTCAAACCTGTTGTTTGTGGGAGAGAGAATGCTAGTTGGTCTTTGCTGCCTTTGGGCTGGGTGAAAGCCAATTTTGATGGTGTGGCTAAAGGCAACCTTGGGAAAGCTGGCAGTGGGTGTGTTTTAAGGGACAATTCGGGGGCTTTTATTGCGGCTTTTGTTGTGGACATCGACACCCAAACTAATCATGTTGCGGAAGCTGTAGGGGATTTTCATGCGGTTAGCTTAGCTTTCAAGATGAACACGAAATGTCTTTGGTTGGAGGGTGATTCAATGAATATAATAAATTGCATTCTTGGGCTTACCCCTCCCTCGTGGACCATCAAAAAGTGGATCGAAGATACTAAAATCCTACTAAGTAAATTTGATAAAGTGAAAGTGTCCCACGCCTATAGAGAAGCCAATAAGGTGGTGGATTACTTCGCCAATGAAGGGGTTAAGAAGGGCGGGGAAAACACGTGGATGAAGAATTACTACCTCCATCCTGAAGTGAAAGTGCTAATTTATTATGATTTAGTGCATGGAAGAGAAGTCTGTCTTCATTATGATGAAGCGGATAAAGATTAGGTATGTCAATTTTATTAGATTTGATGGGACCGATGTCATTTTCTTTTTCAAGAAGAGTCTCTGGCACGCTTTCTGGGTGTTTGATAAAATATGCCTAAACGGGAACTAGAGCAACTGTAGAGTGTTGTTTAACAAAGCTTTGAATATGGGGGGAGAAAAAAAATGAGTGGAGCCAAGCAGTTTTCAGGAGCACAGAAAAAATGCCAAAGCCTGGGAAAGAATTGAAAAGAGAGGCTTAGTCCCGTATTTGGAAAAGCTCCATGGTACTGACGAGGGGATGCTGGACTATTTTGTAAAAAATTGGAAAAATGGTGAGATTGTGTTGTTTGGCAGGAATGTTAAGCTGAATGAGGATTTAATCAGTGAGATAACTAGTCTTTTGATAGAGGGTGTGAAATTTTATCGGGACCGTCGATTCTCTGATGAAGCGGTCATTAAATTTCCTAAAAATGACAAGGAGAAAGCTAAGAGGGTTAAGGTTTCCAATAGCTACTTTGATGTGGAGTCCATCAAATCTATCTGGAGGAAAGTTTTAATAGTTATTATGGAATATATCACAGTTGACGGGCGCTTCACCAGAGTGTATGGTTACCACTTTTCCATTCTGAACCACTTCTGTCACAAGGTTCGTATCTCTCTACCTTTTTACTTATTCTCTTCTTTGAAGAATTTCCTTGATGAAGTTGAAAGAAACCCTAGGAGGACTGCTATTATTCATCCTGGTCTTGTAAGGCTCATATTTGAGCATTATCAAAATTTACCTGCTTTGCCTAAAACTGTTGAAATTGGAGAATTGGATGATGAGGATACATAAAGTAGTAGGGAGATCGACCCCCGGGCCCCCCTGCTTGTGCTCCTGTTGGTCCTAATACCATTGCTCCCCAGTCCCCGTCTTGTCAGAAAGCCCTTAAGGTTTCTGCTCTGCCGTCATATCCTAAGTTGTAGCCTCTGCATGAGAGCCCTAGCCTGGGTTTTGCCTCACCGCCCTGTATTAATCCCCAGCCGTCTCCTGGATGCCCTACTCCGGGTTTGGTCTCTGGTTTTAAAGGTACCTCTGTTATGAAACTAGTTTCATATTCTGGGAATTCCATGGAAATTCTTTCTGATAAACCCATGGTCAATAAGGAATCGGCCCCTAGTGCCCCTGCATCTGGAAGATTTGGGAATGCCCCTTATGATTCCCCTATTCAGGATGAAATTAACTCAACCCTGAATAAGCTCAAGCCTGAGGACATTGTGAGTGTGGAAAAAAAAAGTATGGATGGCCTTTTCACAGTTCTCAAGTGGACCCAGAAGGAAGTCTGTGATTTGAAAGGCCGTAATATAGATCTAAGCAACAGGGTCATGGATTTGGAGCAGAAGATTAGCTGGAGTCGTAGAGAGAATGAAGGACAGGAAACTCCCTTTCCAAGGAAAAGACAACAATCGTAGGAGGAAAGATTGACTAGTATCAAGTGCAGTATGTCCAAGATAGGCCAAAATATTAGGGCCACTATGGAAAACAATCACAAAATTGCCAGGCATAACACCATTATCATCAATGCAATGGTGGAAAAGCTCAAAAAAAACCAAAAGGGTTCGCTGGTCGTGGATTTGGAAGCGGACAGAGGAGGTTGTAGTTCTGCTGGTGAAGGGATTTCGACTCATACCCAGGCTAACACTAAGAGGAAGACCCCGACTTCATCACATATGGCTCAAATCCTCAAGCAGGGGTTACAAGATATGAAGGATGTTGAAAAGGAGGCTGAGGAGTTGTTGAACACCTTGGAGTAGTGCGGTGGTGTTTGTTTCTAGTTTTTTTGGGCAGTCCTTTTTTGGGCCCTGTTGTCTCTTTGTGCCGTCGTTTCTTTTTTGGGACAACCATTTGCTTGTTTGGACTTATTTTGGTATCTTTTTTTGTTTAAACTTTGTGGTTTTAGGTCCATGTAAAACCTATTTTTTCCTTTTCAAAAACATAACACTTCTCATTGAGAAATGTGTGTCCTAGGGTTGGGGACCTAGGACCCATTCACCCATGGAAGAATGGGTCCTCCCCTAGACCTAGGACCTAAATTTAAAATATGTTTTTGGTGGTATTTCAATGTTTTCAAATCTATATAACAATGTTAGCTTCTGATATTTGAATTTCGATAAATTAATATTACATATCTATAAATATAAGGTTATTTCACTATGTTTTACCTAGCAATTTTGATCTAAGCAACCTAGAATTTTCAAGTGAGAATTATTGGAGCAATTCAATAATATTTCAAGAGCAATTCAAGGCATTCAAAGATAGATTTATTGAAGCAATCAAGATCCAATTGTCATGTCAAATTCATCTTGCATCATACGTGTTATTGGAGCTAATATGATGATGTAGGTTTCATGATCTATTCAAGTATTCAAATTCATTATCTCAAGAAAGATTCAAGGTTCAAGATCCACATCCATTGAAGACATTTCATGCAAGTTGCATATTTACATTCCAAGATTTATTCAAGGGTTTGGTGAGATGTGACATTAAGTTGTTCATTCATCATTCCTTTCATGCTATTTTGTTTCATTTCAAGGTTTGATTACCAAAAATGGGTTTGATCAAGGAAAACCCCCATTCACCAAAAAAAAACATTTTCCCCCTCTCTTTATGCGTTGTAGATTTGCAGGTTGAATTGAGGATCTCAAAAGTTAAAAAAATTTCAAAGTTTCATTTGTTGTCACCTTTATTGTCATCTCACTAAAACTTAGATTCCAGATCTATTTTTGACTGTTCAACTATGAAAATTGAGAATCTAAAAGTGCAGACACATGAGAAAAGGACCCAAAATGAATTTTGAAGAGCCCTATCTAGGACCCGTTCTCCATAGGGTGAATGAGTCCTTAGACATTTTCTAAAAGCACCATTTTGTGAGAGGTACATAGCATTTATCCCTTCTAGATCTGCCATAAAATTTGTAGGTTAATATACTAAATCCAAGTGATAGATTGCATTTTGGAGTTGATTTTATATTTTCAATCTTTCTCCCCAAAGTGTTATTTGACCTAGACCCTCGTCCTAACACAAAAAGGGAAATTACAAGATTCCTCAAAGAGTTCAACCACCTAAGGGTTGAAAGTGGATTTTGATTTGAGGGATCTCATTTCCTGAATGAAATAGAAGAATAGGTATGTTCATTCACCCCATTTTCTCTTGCTATTTATAGTAATAAATGGTGAAATATTATAAATTTATTATAAAACCCTGTGTTTGAACCCCTACCCCATTTTTCTTTGTTTCACTTATGAACAATTGAAAGCATGGATGAAAACTCATGATGGTTTTGCTCGCCCTATGATAGGTTTGATCACTCTTCATTTTAAAGTTGGACAAAAACAATTAGATGTATCATTCTCCATCATCTCAACATCAAACCAATTATATGTGAAGCTAGGTTATCCATGGTTGTGTTCCATGAATATTGTCTCATCGGTTATTCACAATTGCGTAAAGTTCCCATTTGAAAACCAAATTTTTACAAATGTTGCATCATAGTGGATTTAACCCTTTGTCCTCCTATGGAATCTTTTCATTAGATTTGTTTTGGCCTCAACCTATGGAACCTATTAAACCTCATGAGGATTTCTTTTTCAAGTCATATCAAAAGTTTAAGGCAAAGTACATAGAAAAACTATCCCTTAGCAATATTTCATCTGAGAATGATAAGACTATGGTTGTTCCTTCTACCCCACTAGTTATGGATGAACCTATGCCTAGAGCAGTTTCCCTTTCAAGTAACCAAGGTAAATATGTCACAGTTCCTCCAACCATATCATATAAAATACCAAGAGACAATCAAATGATTCTTTTTGTGCCTCAAAAGATAAAACAAGTGTATAGACCTAAAGAAAGCGGTTTCCCAACCCCCAATGGTTCCTTCAATTCCTCCCTTAAGGTAAGAAAAGAGATAAATGGTCGAGAAACCCACTCCTAGCTCATCAAAAATTGAAAACTATGCAAGAACAAACCAAATTCTAAATAGTGTCAGTGCACCTGCATCATGCTATAGCTCATCAATTGGAAGAAAAGAATAAAACAGTGCATGATAGTCCAACACCTATGCAATCAAATCAAGAAGAATTACAACTTTCATGAAAATAAGACATGGAACTAAAACAAGAAGTGAAACAAGAACATACAACTGCTATTGTCATAAAACCTCCTATTGTGATTAATTTGGATGATCAAGATGAAATTGTTAAAATTGGCGAACAAGTCCATAATGAGCTTGTGTTGTTTTCAAAGAAAATGAATTTAGATGGGGGAAACTATGATGATCCTCTTGATGAGAGTGATCCACCATGTGTTGAACCTAGTGATTCACCTAGTACAAAACTTGTTGTAGTCCCCTTAGCTAGTTTTTCACCTTCCCTATATGATGAGAAATATTGGGATATGGACGAGTTGCTTTAGGTTGGCTCACACATAAGGTGGTCCTTTATGTTTGCTTCATGCATTCTTTGTGTTTTCATGCATGTGATGTGATCCCTCATGTTGTGTTTCTTGGCATGTATTTATGTTTGTGAGTTTTCTTTGGATGATCCTTGTTGCTCCATTGACACAAGGATACAAAGAAATGAATCTGTTGTGACATTCTTCTATTTGTATCTTAATTCTTCTATATGTCATAAACTTTGAATTTTATTTTTGTCTTGTGTTTTCCTTTTGGGGATGATGCAAGGCATTAAGACATTTAGGTATCATCCATCTTGACCCAAAAATTTGTTTGTCTTCTCTCCTATGTGTCTTTCCTCCATTGTGTCTATTGTTCCATGAGTATTTGGGGAATGATGGAAATTCTAAGCTCTATTATATCACTATAGCAAACATATATATTGACCTCAGATCCATGGATTCCTTATATGTTCATATTCTATGTTATTTGTGTTGACCCCTTCGACTTTGGATAAATTTGGAATTGATGTCAAGTTAGGCATTTTCCTTGATGCATGTTTGAGAGGCATGAGATATTATTGTTTTGGTTGATATTTGATGACATTTGGATATCATTTTTTTTACTAAGGCAACAATAATGATTATAGTCTTTGAATTCACTTCACACTTGGTGCCATTGAGACTTATACTGACACAAGTATTATAGTGTTGTTTGTGTTACACATGCAAAATAGACAACACATGATGGAAAAGGCCAACATAATGATATTTGGGTTTTTGATAGGTAAAGCACGATAAAAGACATAAGAAATTGTCTCGATATCATTTATCGTAAAAGTTAATCATTTGAAAAACTTGAAGGTAGTTGAGATGGTCGAGTTAGGGCTTGAGGAAACATGGAAGAATAGTGATATGGCATCTAGAAAATGAAGAGAAATGATTCCAAGAAATTTATAGGTAGTGTCTACAAAGTGACATCGACGTCATTTCTTGCAAGGTTGTGATGCAAAGTGGTTTAACTTGGTTGTTATTTAAACCCTAGTTTTTTTTTTTTTTGCACAAGTTTGTATAATGAGTAAATGGTCTTTTGATTCAAGGTTGATGGTTTTAGTCTTGTTTTTTTTACAAGGGATTTTAGTGTATATATTCACTATCTTTTGGTTGTATTTGGGTTTCATCTTCCATAATCTTGGTCGACTTCTATTGCACAAAGTATTTGTGATGTCTATGTCTATGGTTATCAAGGTAATGAGAGTCTTTCATTTTCTATTTATACCTTGTGTTAATCTTCAAAAAATTAACATGTCGACAAAGGGTTTTTATTTGGGTACATTTGAGAATTTGGTGTCTAATCTTGGTTACACCCTATTGCTAGGGCATGGGCTTACAAAACACATTGTTGTTCCTAAAGTTGTGAAAGGGTTATTTGTTGCATATGTATGTGCATTGTATCTAGTTAGTATACCCTATTTGTCAGGAAGCATGTCGACCCTATACATGTGCATGATACAAAGGTTTACTTTGCACAATGATTATTTTAGTGACAACAATTTAATTTTTTTGGAAATGCTGCTCTACGTTGAATTTTAAAAATAATTATGGAAGGTTACTTTGACTATTTATGAGAGGCAGTTATGGATGAAGTAAATTGTTATTTGAATGATATAAATAAGTGACATTGTTACTTAGAAATGGTTCGAGGCATTTTTTGTGGTACCATACTCTGATAAGAGTTATTATTGTTGTTGAACATAGTACTGAAATTTGTTTTGTAAAATATTGTATGCAAAAATAGTGAAAAGATGAGTTGATATGTTTTGTGTTTTTAGGTTTTCATCTTAATGAAGCCTATAGGACATAAAATTTATTAATACTAGAAGTTGTAATGAATTACAGTGAAACGGAGTAACCCTCTGTCCTTTACTCTTTATCTTGATTGTTGATAAATGTCAATGAGGTATCTTTATGCCAGTGAGGTAGTTGATAACTTGAAAATCCAGTGAAGCATATTATTGTAGTTAGTGAGGCTTTGCTAGTGAGGCACAAATAATAGCTAGTGAGGCTTTGTAATCAGTGGATTTTGATTAAACCAGTGAGGCATTTTACTAAGTGGTTTTTAATCCCTATGAGGGTTTTCCACTCATGAAAAATATTATGTTATGATCCTTATGTGGTCCATGTGATTATTATGTTTCATGCAATTTGTTCTTGCTGCCTTTATCTACTTTGCAACATTTGATTGTTTAAGGATCTGCTATTGGCTATCATATTTGGTTACACTCTTGAAATTGAACATTCAATGATTACAAAGAGATTATGTGTTACTGAAAAACCATTAAATTGAAGTTGATTATTGAAAAACTGATCCACACCCCCCCTCTCAGTGTTTCTTGTACTCCAACATTTTGTTGCATTTCACTTGGGGGAAACCCCTTATCATGATGTACCTTTATTTCAGAACATATCATTGGTATGTAGTGATTTCCAAAAAAGCTCTTGTCATCTTTTGTTGCATGAAATTTATCAGTTTTATACATCAAAGTAATTGGCAACAACATGGGTTTTAGCAATTCCTTTAAGGTGGGGGCATACATTGACACTATTTGCTTCACTTTGTTCACATGCATTGGACTTAGTGGTGCATTTACATTGGCATTATTTACTTCACTTTGTTCATAGGCATTAAACTTAGTTTTGCATTGGCATAAGAATTTTGATCATTTTGTAGTACCTTATTAGAGTTATCAGGGAGTATAAATCTTGGTATAGTTGACATGGTTACACACCTAGCGAAAATCATTCCTCACTAGTCTGTGTGTGTTTCTCATTTTGCTACCTTGTCATGGGAACACACCTAGTAAAAATTGGTCCTCACTAGTCCTTGTGTGTTTCTCATTTTGCTACCTTGTCATGGGAACACACCTAATGAATATTGGAATTCACTAGACCTAGTGTGTTTCTCATTTTACCTTGTACTGGGGCTCACCTAGTGAATATTGGACTTGACTAGCCCATGTTTCCTTCTTATTCATGATTCATCTAGAAAATATCAAAAATTTCTATGGTGTGAGTCATGAACGTATTTGGTGTGGATCCTAGCATAACACAACTTACTATCCTATAGTTATCCATGCTCTCCTTTCATTGTGACATTGTATGTTTATGTATGTTATTTTGATGCATATCATACATGTGTGTTCCTTTGTGCTTATGTTGGTTTACCATGGGATATTGGATCTTGGGGGCTTGTACATCCCCCTAGATCCTTAGTCATCCTATCTCTTCAACATTTGGGCAATTGGGCACCTCTTTACATAGATTTTCTACTTTAGTGTGAGTTTGAGTGTAAGTTCATACTCTCATTAAAGTGGGGGATAAATGTAGCATTGAAAATTTTCATCTTTGACAATTTCACACTATGCTTTGCTCCCACTAGATTATTGAGTTTAATTGGGTCCCTAATTTCCTAAATTATGCATTCTATAGCCCATTTGTACCATTTTATGAGAAATTGCAAGCACTAAACAAATGCATCCAGTTATTATTTTTCCCTCGACACTTATTGTCTTGGAAAATAGGTACATGACCCATTTTCCC
>VDFB02107055.1:169450-204405 GCA_007258455.2 Sequoia sempervirens
GAGAGGGTGGGAGAGTGTGGGAGAGAGTCGGAGAGCGCAGGAGAGGGTGGGAGAGAGTTGGAGAGAGTGGTTAAGTGGGAGATGGGGTGGGAGAGGGTGAAAGAGTGTGGAAGATAGGGTGGGAGTGGGTTGGAGTGGGTCTATGCTAGAAATCTTTAAAAAAATGAACTTTATTATAATGCGAGCATGTTATTAAGAAATAGAGAGATGGTTGTTTAGCAAGAAATAATGTGCTCATGTTATAACACCAGTGTGTTATATATTGCACTAAAAATGGTAAAAAAAACACAATATACCCATGATGTTGGCCCACATTCTACATATTCTCCTAGTTTTGCATGTGCTTCGACAAAAAGTAGCTTTTTGGTGATTGAGTGAACTGTGCATGCATGATTTTTAGATTCCACCACCTTTTTCATGATATTTCCATCATTTGCATGGAATAGCATAGTTTTCACGTTGAAAGGAATATAATATGAATTCAAGTTTGAATTATAGTGATAGCTTGATATACAGTTGAAGTTTGGAGGGGAACAAACTTTTGAAAAATTCAAGTTGTTGAGGTGTTTGAGGAAAGAATAAGAAAAGGCTACATAATTGGGTAGAACTCCTCCATTTCAAACTTTGGTTTTTTAGGTATGTGAAGTCTTTGTACATTTTCTTTCATTCTATTATGGCTTGCTTTCATTTTTTTTTTTTTGCTTATTCCATGTTGATCAAATTGTTTGTTTGTCATGTTACAACCTTAGGTTGTCAATGAACATTTTAAATTACACAATTCTATACACTTTCCTATTACATTTTTAAACATCTCTTTGAGGCATTTTGTTAAATTTAACAAATGACTTTCTTTGTGTATTCTTCCAAAGCTTTCATTGAGGTATTTTGTCAAATAGTTATACAAACCAACTGATTGCCTTGTCTATGCTACCAAGTTTTCCATACATGTCTCTAAAAAATTGGAATATACTCCTAATGCATGCTCAAATAGGTTTCCAATACAAAAACCCTCAATTTTCTCATAAATATCTAGGGTTTTCTATATTTCACGACTCTAAGGCCTTCCAAGCCTCACCAAAGCATCAAACAATTTTTTAGGGTTTTTACAAACAAAATAAACCTTCACTAGGCCTTTACCCTCATTAGATCTCAAAAACACCACTTTGGTTTGTCCTTTTCATGCCAAAAACTCACATTCTCAGCCTAAGATAACATCACCATCCCTATAGATGCCTTACCACTATTAAAAGAAACATGAAACTTGAAAACAACATATTATAGGCCTTTCCTCCAAATCACATGTCACCACAGTAGGAGGGCTCCATCTTTAAATTAAAGTAAAACTCATAACCTATTGGTCTGTACAGGCTGATCATGAAGAATGGATTTTTTCGTTCACCGAAACAACCAAAGGAGTCTCAAAATAAATTGAAGTCCAAATTAAGACCTGCCACCATAGTGATTTGTTGTTATACAAACCTAGGATCATTTACACACCTTTATTTTACCCATTATAGAGCCTTTCAACATATCCAATAATCACCAATGCTTGTTTTGTACCAAACTGCACAAATTATTAAGTTTTCTACGCTTTTAAGGGCCCAAATTAGCCCACTTTTACAAAGGGACCACCTTCAAAATATGTCCAAATCTCTTGAAACCTTGGGGAAGCACTTTATATCTATCAAAACTTCAAATTATAGCATTAGATTGTAGAGATTCAATCATTTACCACCCAAACCATAAAACCCTCTCCCTAGGCTTAGAAACCGTATGTTTTATTAAAATTAGCACTTGCCAAACACTCCAAAACTTGAAAAATATTGAAACAAGTGTAATATACCTTGTTCATGCTCAATCTAACATAAAATAACACTGCCCAACTCAAAAACTCAATTTCAGTCACCAAAACCTCAATTTTGTTAAGGAAAACTGAACATTTCCTCATTTTTTTGACACCCAATCCAAGATCATCCTCCATTAATTTTTATCATGGCATTTTATAATGTTTCCCTCTTAAAAAAAACCACTTCAACTTCGAAAAATAACATTTGAAAGAGGTGACCGTTGGTCTCCCTCTTTAATAGACTTTTACAACCCTTCACTATTAGTTAATTTGACTTGACTTAGCACTTTTTGCACAAGTAAAATTATTTGTCATGCCAAAGAAACGAATTGTTAAAAGGAAAAAACTAATAGATGATCAACTCCAAGCCTTCAGAGATAAAGAGAAAAAATGGATGAGGGAATATTGTGAAAAACAAAAATGGGGAACAATTGATGAAAACAAGCCAGTTGAAGAGGAACCTCAACCGTCAAAAAGAGAAAAGAAATTGGCAACACAAAGGGCACGAATGCGAAAGAGTCATTCTAGGGGAGATGCAGATACCATAGTTGGAGACACACCCTCTACCGCAAGTGAATATGAAGGGACACCATTAAGCACGAGTGAATATGGAGGGACACCATCTACCACAAGTGAGTATGGTTGGACACCATCCACCACATCTAAAGTTAAGAGTACATCATCACTTGGATTTGACAAACAAGGTATGCCATCATCCCCACGTGAACCTCAAGGTATGTATTCTATTCCACCCTCAGTCGAAGGTACGCAATCTATCCCACCTTAATTAAATATTGATGAAATTGCTAATGTTGAGATGTATGTACCTAAGAGAACACCACCTAGAATTTTGCGTAGAAAGCCAAAAAAAATTGTTAATATTGATGAGGATATTTTGCAGCACATGGAAGGTAAGATTCCAAAACGCACTTGTAGAAGATATGCTAATAAGATTTGAAAAAAAATCTTTGAAAGGGTAAATGAGACTAGAAGATGTCAACTATTTTTTCAAATGATGCGGGATTTAAAGTACAAAAACATCATGAAGACTCTTGGGTTGAGAACATCAAATGCATCAAGTGAAAACACTATTGTGAAGAATATAGTGGATGCTTATGAGATTGTGGGTAAGAACTCACGCTCAAAGGATAGTAATGTCACCTGACATGTCATTACATCGACTTTGGTAAGCTATCAAATAAAGAGATCTCGTCTCATTAAAAAGACAAGTGAACAAATGGGAATTAGTAGAAAAACTTTATCAAGAGCCATTCAAAGGCGACAAAGAATTGAGGGCACGGATTCAAATGAATTATGGGAATTCTCGGGAAGACTGCCACATAAAGATAGAAAAGTTGTTGAAGCATTGAGAACACTAATTGAAGATTATAGGAAGAATAATACAAGGCCATCTCTGAATCAAAGGGATGTCGTAAGAAGGAGAATCGGTAGTCGAAACCGTGAGCCACATCCAAAGCATTTTTGGATACGACTCAAACCTGGGCAATTTTTTCATAAATTTCAAAATTCTTATCCTCAAATTAGTATTTCTCAAAGATTCTTTGAAATGCTTAAACTTTTTTATGTCAAGATAAATCACACACGCACTACTTGTTGTTGTAGACTACATATTAACCATTATGATGTTTATCATTCTATATGTTTAGATTTGCATACTAATGATGTTTTGCAGGATTGAGGCATAAAATCCCCACCAAAATCTTCAAGAGAGTTCTTATCAAAAAAATTATGTCAAATAGAGGATGGCCAAATATTCTAGAAGACAACATGGTTGGATGGTTCATGTGAGCATTGCAGTGGCTTTCAACAAATGTGAGTATGTCGACATATGGAAATCATAGATGAGGTGGGGCATAAACTAGTAGATTTTAGGAAGTATAAAATAGTGGCATACGCTACAAAAGATGGGTCTCAAGCAAAAAGGTGTGATTTGGTTATTGAGAAGATTCCAATGTATCGGTTTATGTCCATATTTCGTGAGAATCTAGTGTATGAGTATGCAAGGCATACCCATAGAGCTTGATGGTTGGACACACAATTCAAGCTATGCAAGGAAACCTTTCTAGTTGGAAACATAATATCAGTGGTTGAATTTGCAGAGAAATACATTCTATAGCAACAGTGTGAGGTGCAGTCATAGTATTACAACTCCACACAGGTTTTGATATTTGTGCACATAGCATTCATTCATGCAGCTGATAGTATAGATGACCAAAGGAAGGTATTGAGGGAGTATATATATTAGTGATGATCGCACACATTCTCTAGAGTTCGTGCAAGGTTGCTTCCAAATGTTCTATAGTGATTTGGATTGGAGGAGCATAGCATACGGTCGACATATAATATGGTCAGATAATTGTGCAACCTAGTTCAAGAACGCGTGCATGTTCTACTAGTTGTGTAGGATGCATCTCACTATAGGTGTTAAACATATGTGGAACTTTTGTAAGGCTGTGAATGGAAAGGGGGAGCATGCGTGAAAAGAGCATTAGCACGAGAAGAGTTAAAGTATAAAGACAGTGCAAAGTTGACATATGCAAGTTCAATCGTCGAGTGGTGTAATGCTTCAATGGGTCTAGGTAATGAAGGTATGTCTTTAGTTCATAGATTTTTTTGGTTCATGGATGATACTAACATTGCACCATATGAGGATTTTTGTACACTAATAGGATCGAGTGAGCTACACTCTTTCCTTAGCTCAAATGCAGGTTCATGGAGTATCGATAGACGTAAGATGGCATGCTTTTGTTCTTCATGTACAATGCATGCTTGGAATGATTGTGAGTCAGGGGAGTGGGTTGACAAATGGTTGACAAGTTATCTTACCCCACTTCACACATATCACCCTCCGATGACATTGGAACTAACACAGATGGAATCATTGGTCGACTTTGGCCATGTATCAGATCTATTTCAACCAGGTAATATATCTACTTGCTTATTTTTTCAAATTCCATATTGTTATCATACTTTGTACTGTATTCATAATGTTGACTAATTTCGAGTGATTGTATGCACATATCAATGTAGGGCATGTTTATGCAGTTATTGCAAATGAAGAAAATGAAGAGGGAACAAACTATTACTTGTGTCATTGTGTTGAGGATAAAAAGAAATTGGAAGCCCTAGTTATAGATGGAGAAAACATCGAATACCCTACAGGCTCAGTTGTTGTTACTAGAACATGGCTTAGAAGGTACCAACATAAGAGTGTTAAACATTGGTTGTTCGAGGACTTTGACATGCATCGTAAGATTCTTCATTACTCAAACCTTGTTGTGGCATCCAATGTTCATTTGAGAAAATATGAGGTTAAACCTTTGAACAAGACCTTGTGGAAGGTCCATGAGTATGACCATGAGGCAATATTTGACACAATAAAGAGTAGAGCAGATCTAGATGGTTCATTAGATTAATTTGTAAGTATATTATGCACAATGGTTCTTATTAATTTATACTTGTATCCACGTTAATTTGTTTGATGCCAATTCTATCATGTCTTATTTTACTTTGCATATTTGTAAGTAACCCAGTAAACATTGAATGGTGTCCCCTTGCAGAAAATGCAGATTTATGAGCCTGTTATCCACTAAAATTTTACCCTATTGAACTTGATGTTCAACACCTCAGTGTAACATGGGAAGACATCTAAAGTTGTGGGTCGCTTGTAGATAGAGGTCAACCTTCGAAGAAGGCCAGCTTCCTTTGGTATCACTTGAACTACTAATTCTTTAAAGGAAAAAAAAGAAGGAATGCATAAAAATAAAACTAAACCCTATGGTGATACACTGAACTAATAAGAGAAATGGAATACTTAGGTTACACTTGAAAATTGGCAATGACCATAAGATTACACATCAAATTTTGTAAGCTTGCCATTAATGTTTCACAAACAGGTTTGATTCACACACTTTTTCAAGAAAGGAAAATATTTTCACATATTAGAATCCATGCGTGATTATGTAAAAACAGTTTGTGATTTGTATAATGATACTTTTGCAAAGGAAGGCATGAAAATAAAAGATAAAGTTATAAGGGAATAGAATAAATTCACAAAATAACTTGACTGAAATGCTCAACACTTTGCAAGAACAAGATGGTAATTTTGAATCGTCAACAGTGACCAAGGTAAACTCTGTATATTATGCTCCAAATGAGTTACAAAAGTTTTCTACTCTGAGAAAGGACTGCAAAAGTCACAAACTTTCGAAAAGAATAAAAATAACTCCCTTACAAAGAGGAAAAAAAGCCATATAACAATAAGTGTCAGCCCTTAGGGCTTACAAAAATATCAGCCTCCAGAAAGATCTGTCCTTAGATCTTTTGAATTAAGTTACTTTTGCATTGAATGTACATCCCCGTTGTCCATGTCGGTGAAAGATCTCTCCAAGAATGGCCTCAAGATATTTTAGAATAATCGTATTGACCTCTGGGCTTTGTGTCCATCCTCGAGAGCCTCATCAGAGCCGCTTTGAATGGTCTGCAACATTGTCATTTATGTCGATTCACTTTTTCCAGCAGACACAACAACTATCCCTGAGATTTGTGGCCTCTTCTTCCTTTCGGCCTTCTTTTGGCTCAAGATCTTTCTGCATGTTGACCTCTTTAGCAAGCAGCATCAGACTTTCCCATTAGATCTCCACACCATTGTTCACCAAGATGCTCCATCACTTTTGACCTCAGAGCAGATCTATGTTGGTTTACATTCTATTGATTTCCCTCACAGGGGCAGTCAAACTGCCACAGTTTGCATTTAGCTTCCTTTGATTGGTTGAACAGATACCACATGGGATCCTTAGATGGTCAAAAGTTATTCTTGCAGAATCACATGTTGGTGAGACACTATCCATGTCTCCTCGATGCGATTATACCTCCTAGCAACTATCGGCATAACGTATGACGGTTGGCAAGACTTCATAGCGAGTGGCCAGAGTCATATCGATATCCCCTTTGTCATCACCTAGACTATCGGCAAGATATATCACTTTTGGCAAGAGGTCTTGCTGAAAGCATCTAATGGTAGATAGCACTTCAACCAGACCATTAGCAAGACTTCATCGTGTCGGCGAGACATTACATCGAGCCCTTCATCTTTCTCCCCGAGATCAAACCTTTCGTTTCGACAAGACTCCCCTCCAGTCGGGAAGACTTCTCATCGAACTCAATCCACTTCAGCAAGACCACCTTCAGTCAGTGAGACATTACACCGACTGAGCCTTCTGTTAGCGAGTGCAACTTCTTTCGGTGAGACCTCGCCCTATCCGCCAGACCTTTCATCGAGCTCAAAACATTACGCCAAAGGGAGAAACCTTCGGTGAGACTCCAGCTAGTCAGCTAGACATCAGGATGAATGCAAATATTTCTCCCCGCTGATGGCATTGTGAAAAAATTTTGGCGAGACTTTCGTCTATCGGTAGGACCTTGCATCGAAGCCACCTCGTTTCGGTGAGAGCTCATTTGGGGACCACCATTCCATTCATTCCAAACTCAGCCCCTTTCATTTTGGCGAGACCTTATTTGGTCAGCAAGATATCTCCCCGATGACATCCTTCTTCGGTGGGACCCTCTTCCTTCGGCAAGACCTTATTCGGTCGGTGAGACATCTCACCGAACCTCCTTCCATTGTCCCCGAGCTCAAACATTTCGACGAGCTCAAATTGTCGGTGGTACATCATGCCAAAGACACCCTTCTTTTGGAAATGCTAGTGCTATGCACAAGGGTCGGTGTGACTTCTTTCTAGTGGATAGATACATAAAAACTCTTGGCAACTAAAATTTCTTGCTGACCGGTATATTTCAAATGAATAGAACCAGTGCTAGTTGGCAAGACAATAGGAGGGTCTCGGTGACTTTCTTCCTCAGGAGTTTTACGCCAAATCTGACCAGATGTAGGCTTTCCAATAGACTTCCCTATGAAATAGCATCAGATGAAGACCTTCCCAATGAAAACTGAACACCTGCACACTGGGCTCAACCCTTATGGGAGCCACATTTAACCCACGTGTCGAATTTAAAACATAACCTCCCTTGATTGAGCTCGTAGGTGAAGATTAGGTAACACTTCTGGCGACCTCTGCTGGATGTTTTCCTACTAAACATGCAAAATAGTAGCCTAGACTTGTCCATTTGGCATGGAGTCCATTTTTTGTTTTACTTTGACTCAAAAAATTGACTTGGAGCAGCCTTGCACATGGCTGAAACTCACTTGTTACTTATGAAGTAGATTAGGACACCTGGAAACTTATTGAAAACAGGAAA
The DNA here is from genome assembly GCA_007258455.2 of Sequoia sempervirens. Classification (NCBI taxonomy): domain Eukaryota; kingdom Viridiplantae; phylum Streptophyta; class Pinopsida; order Cupressales; family Cupressaceae; genus Sequoia; species Sequoia sempervirens. The sequence continues at coordinate 177,576 of VDFB02107055.1, forward strand.
AACTGGAGTGAAACTATTTACTATGTTGGGACAACACTTAGGGAATGAAAACTACATCTAAACCTACCCTACACTAACCAGTAAGAAATTGGTTAAACAAAACCATTCACAAGATGATTGAAATAGTTGCCCTTTCTCCTCAATACACAATGCCTCTCAAGCTTAATGGCAACTGAATAAAGATGGTACAATTAAAAATGTTTAAAAATTCAATGCACTACCTCGTGAAAGAGGGTAACAAGTTCACTTACCTCCTTAAACTGATCATATGCATTTGTATTCAAAGGAGGATAAGTAAATTGAACACACTCTTTTTCAACTGCAAGTACATCCTTTATGCCACTTTCAGTTGTGGCTCCATGTGTGAGTGCTTGATTAACCATTGACGCTTTATTAAACTCTATCTAGGCTAAATCTCTAATCGGAAAACCCCTTGTAAAGACAAAAATTGAGCTCTCCTTGTTGGTCTCTTGCCCATTCAATGTTGTTTTATAGCCTTGGCTGGAAAAGTCTAACCCCTGTGACTGACTTAGTGAGAAAAAAGAAGCTTCTTCAGTAAGCTGGAGTTGTTCATGATTAACTTCATTAAGAGGTAATAGTTCAACACCCAAATTAGTATAGAAAGCTTCTAAATCATTCCAAAACATATCCTCCTCAATGTCTTCTTTACTTTTCTGACAGAAAGACTAATTTCAGGCCTAATGCAGTTCTCATCTAGCTTTGATAAAGCATCAAAATCACCCTCTTTGCAAAATAGTAAGTCCAGTTCAGGGACTTGTTCAACTTGATGGGTATTTTCATGCACACCAAAATGTGGCTCTTCCTAAAGAGTGCTACTTAAACCTCCTTGTTCACGAGTAAAGACTTCAAACTCACCTTCACCTTTATGCAACAATAAATTAGATTACCTCCATCAACCTCATGTTGGTCCAATTCTCCATACTTGTCAATGAAGTAAGGCAGATCATCAAATGAGAAGATTAACCCTACCTTTTGATTCTCATCTATGTCCATTACAACAAGCTGCTCAACTTGATTCTCCTCAACTTCTTGCAAAAGTTTAGATTCCTCATTTTCCAGTGTTGAGCAAAACTCGGCAATTACCTCCTCTCCATCAATCTAAGAGAATAGAGATAGTCCCTTATTCCAAGCTGTAAATTCACCTTTCTCGACAGCTACTTCCATTTCGTCCCCTTGTCGTCCAACTTGAACTTGAGAGATTTCTTCCTATCCAATTATTTGCTGCTACAATTGATGGCACTTAATGGCTAAATGCAAAGGATTCGCATTCTTAAGTTGTTCCCAGAGGATTAAGCTATCTGGATCAACAAGCTACTCTTCCTCTGCCTTCTGAACATTAGAGCTTAGTTCCATTTGAATATCTGACAATGGAGTCTCATAGGGTTGAACGCATGTTCCCTTCCAACTTGGAATTTCAAAACTAGAAGGCTGACTTGAAAACTTAGAAAGTAAGTTTTGCTTAAAACTTGAAAATTTGGACCTGGGAATCTCCTCCTGAACAGGTTGTTCAGGAACATGGAAGGTTGATTGAAACTTCTGCTTTTGTTTTTGTGCAAGTAAGTTTTTTATTTGCTCTTCTTTAGCTGCAACTCGTCTACAAGCAACCTCCTGTTCATACTTTTGGACCTCCATATCCTATTGATGTTGAATATAAGCTTGACAAGTAAGCTCTTCCTCCTGCACAATAAACTCTTGCTCTCTCTTAATATTATCCATTTTGCTTTGGAAATCAAGCAATATCTTATCAATATTGTTAACTCCCTTATTAGCATTTTGGGGCTGGTTATTGAAACTACCATGTTGCTTTTGTGTAGAAATGAGTTCCTGTGGTTAAATCTGAGCATATGTTGGGTGACATTGAGATTGAGTAGGAGTGGGAGGGTGGTAGGCATGATAAAAATGTTGGAACTCTATTGCTACAGGGTCATTTGGAATCATGACAGCAGACTATTCTATATAATATGGTTGATAAGAGGACATATATGTAAGGTTTTCATTGAATGGAGGGTGAAAGGCCATATTTCCATGAAACCCTGACATCTCTTTTCCATTCAAATTATATTTCCCTCCAAAAAAATTAAAACATGTGAGCACTTGAGCTATTGAAACTAGAAAATTTCCACACTCGAAGTCATCAAGTATGTGATTGAACTTTCCTCCAAGAGGCTGAAACTACCATTGTACACACCAAACAACAGTAACATAAGGACAAGAGAGACTGAAAATTAGTTCCCAGTCCCACCGGGTGTGCCAAAACTATTATCCACTAAAATTGTACCCTATTGAACCTGATGTTCAACACCTTAGTGTAACATGGGAAGACCTATAAAGTTGTGGGTCACTTGTAGATAGAGGTCAACCTCTGGAGAAGTTCAACTTCCTTTGGTATCACCTAAACTACCAATTCTGTAAAGGAAAAGGGAGAAGGAATGCATAAAAATAAAACTAAACCCTATGGTGATACACCAGACTGATAAGAGAAATGGAATACTTAGGTTACACTTGAAAATTGATAATGACCATAAGATTACACATCAAATTTTGTAAGCTTTCCATTAATGTTTCACAAACAGGTTTGATTCTCACACTTTTTCAAGAAAGGAAAATATTTTCATAGATTAGAATCCATGTGTGATTATGTAAACACAGTTTGTGATTTTTATAATGATACTTTTGCAAAGGAAGGCATGAAAAAAAAAGATAAAGTTATAAGGGAATAGAAAAAATTCACAAAATAACTTTACTGAAATGCTCAACACTTTGCAAGAACAAGATGGTAATTTTGAATCGTCAACAGTGACCAAGGTAAACTCTGTATATTATGCTCCAAATGAGTTACAAAAGTTTGCTAATCTGAGAAAGGACTGCAAAATTCACAAAATTTTGAAAATCATAAGAAGAACTCCCTTACAAAGAGGCAAAAAAGCCATATATACAATAAGTGTCGGCCCCTAAGGCTTACAAAAATATCAGCCTCCAGAAAGATCCGCCCTTAGATCTTTTGAATCAAGTTACTTCTAAATTGAATGTGCATCCTCGCTATCCATGTCGGTGAATGATCACTCCAGGAATGGCCTTAAGATATTTTAGAATAATCGTATTGACCTTTGGCCTCTGTGTCCATCCTCGAGAGCCTCATCAGAGCTGCTTTGAATGTTTTGCAGCATTGTCATTTATGTTGAGTCACTTTTTCCAGCAGACACCACAATCGTCCCTGAGATTTGCGGCCTCTTCTTCATTTCAGCCTTCTTCCAACTCAAGATCTTTTTGCATGTTGACCTCCTCAGCAAGTAGCATCAAACTTTCCCATTAGATCTCCACACCATTGTTCACTGCGTTGCTCCATCGCTTTTGACCTCAGAGCAAATCCATGTCAGTTTACATTATGTTGATTTCCCTCATAGGGGAAATCAAACTACCACAGTTTGCCTTTAGCTTCCTTTGATTGGTTGAACAAATACCACATGGGATCCTTAGACGGTCAAAAGTTATTCCTGCAGAATTACATGTCGGTGAGGCACTATCCATGTCTCCATAATGCGATTATACCTCCTAGCAGCTATCGACATAACTTATGATAGTCGAAAAGACTTCATAGCGAGTGGCCAGAGTCATCGATATCCCCTTTGTCATCGCCCAGACTATCGACAAGATATATCACTTTCGGCAAGAGGTCTTGCTGAAAGCAGCTGACAGTAGATAGCACTTCAACTAGACCATCGGCAAACCTTCATCGTGTTGGTGAGATGTTACAGTGAGCCTTTCATCTTTCTCCTCGAGATCAAACCTTTCATTTTGACAAGACTCCCCTCCAGTCGGGAAGACCTCTCATCGAACTCAATCCGCTTCAGTGAGACCACCTTCGGTTGGTGAGACATTACACCAACCGAGCCTTCTGTCAATGAGTACACCTTCTTTCGACGAGATCTCATCCTGTCGGCTAGACCTTTCATCGATCTCAAAACATTACACTGAAGGGAGAAATCTTCGGTGAGACTCCAACGAGTCGGCCAGACATCATGGTGAAATCAAATATTTCTCCCCGCTGATGGGCCTTGTGAACAACTGTCATCGAGACTTTCATCTGTTGATAGGACCTTGCATCGAAGCCACCTCATTTTGGCGAGAGCTCATTTTGGGACCACCATTCCATTCATTCCGAACTCAGCCCCTTTCATTTTGGTGAGACCTTATTCGGTCGGAAAATATATCGCCGATGACATCCTTCTTCGGCAGGACCCTCTTCCTTCGGCAAGACCTTATTCGGTCAGTGAGACATCTCTCCAAACCTCCTTCCATTGTCCCCAAGCTCAAACATTTCGGTGAGCTCAAATTTGTCGATGGGACATCATGCCAAAGACACCCTTCTTTTGGTGACGCTAGCGCTGTGCACATGGGTCGGTGTGACTTCTTTCCAGTGGAGAGATACATAAAAACTCCTGGTGACTAAAATGTCTGGCCGACTGATATATTTCAAATCAATAGAACCAGTGCTATTCGGCAAGACAATAGGAGGGTCTCAGCGACTTTCTTTCTCAGGAGTTTTATGCCAAATTTGACCAGATGTAGGCTTTCCAATAGACTTCCCTATGAAATAACATTAGATGAAGACCTTTCTAATGAAAACAGAACACCTGCACACTGGGCTCAACCCTTATGGGATCCAATTTAACCCACATGCCAAATTTAAAACATAACCTCCCCTGATTGAGCCCGTAGGTGAAAATTGGGTAACAGAGCCATCCAAGAACATCTCAGGCATAAAAGCAATGCAACATCCCTATTTTGATTATGAAGCCAAATATCAATTAGAATTTTCAGCCATTACAAAAGTGTGTGAAAAGCTTGGTGAGGGAATTTCAAGTTATTCATTTGAAGTTAACCTTATTGTGAGCACCTATGATGTAGAAATTATAGGAGCATCTCGAATTTCAAGATATTCTAGAGTCATGAGAGGTATTGTGTGCAATAGGTATCTTGGAACTCACAGTGAAGATGTATGAGCAGGAGTGACTAAGTTGAGAGACTACCATGCCTATCTGTAAGTGCCTTCCATCTATTTTCATTTCATTTCCATTTTGGACATGAGTTGTTTCTTTTTATTCTCTTACTTTGCCTATCTGTAACTAAACTAGTAAAAATTGATTGGTCTCTCCTTGCAAAAAATGCTAATTTTGGAGCCATCGAAGAGAATCTCAGCCAAAACAGCAATGCAACATCCTTATTTTGATGATCTTGACAAATCTCAATTTTGATTTCAAGCCATTATAAAAGAGTGTGCAAAGCTTTGTGAGGGAATCTCAAGTTTCTCATTTGAAGTTAACCTCTAAATGAGAACCTATGATGTAGAAATTATAAGAGAATCTCGAATGTATGAGTGACATTGTAAAGTATTTGTGAGAATAGAGTACCTAAGGCATTGTAATGAGATTTACTTGTAATGACATTTACTGAAATAATGAAATTTGGTGTAGGGGCACCAAGGTTATTGAGAAAATTTGGTTCACATAAATTTTTTAAGTTAGTTTTGTGTTATGAGTTTTTCCAATTGAATAAGGTCATAACACATCCACAATTGATTTATAATGTAATAAGTCATGTTATTTACAAAAAGAACAGTTAGGCATGATTAGAAAGATGTAGAATCATTTGTAAAGGCTATTTAAAGCCTCTTGAAGGATATTTAAGTCAATATTTGAATTTGTAGCCTTTTGAAGGCAAATATTTGAATATGGTTGTAAATGTACTATTAGTGAGATTGAGATTGTTAACCTCCAGAGAGTAGAAGCATTTATGTTGATGAAACTTCCTTTAGATGCAAGGATTCAAAGCACATCAACTATGTGGTGCAAATGATTAAATCCCATAGACGATTTGTAGCAATGAAAGAGTCTAAAAAGGAAGAGATAGCTACACTGGTGAATTAGGAGAAACTTTAGTGATGCAGAGTCAAGGTGGAGATGACTCAAACAAATCAGATTTTAGTAAATCAACAACCTTTGTTATTTCATTTGGCCATCTTGGAGCAACTACCAACAAGAAGGCTTTGAAACTCAACAATTTGGCTTAAATTTTAGAGAATGCCTCCCAAGGACCATCTCATCATCAATATAGCATCTCCTCAAACCTCCAACACCATTCCCATGCCAAACATACAAGGTATCTTTGCAATTTCTTGGAGATCCTTCAAACTGCCCTACAAAAAGGCTACAAAATTAGCCCTATTTTACAAAAAAACTACTCTTTAAACTTCTTCTAACCCCACAAGCTCTTGGAAAATCATCAAATAGGTCACAAAACTCTGAATTCCATAGGTTTTAGAAAAGTACTCAACCTCTAAGCCATAATTTATTAAAACCCTCAATTTTCTAACAAATATGTAGGGTTTTTAGCATCTCACAACTCCAAGGCCTTCCAAACCTCACCAAAGCATAAAAAAAGTTTTTTAGGGTCTACACACACATAATAAACCTTCACCTAGCCTTTAGAATTAGTAGATCTCAAAAACATCACTTTGGTTCTTCCATTTCAAGCCAAAATCTCACATTCTCAACCTAAAACAACATCACTAGCCCTATAAATGCTTACCATTATTAAAAGAGTTAAGGAAACTTGAAAAAAAAACATTGTAAACCTTTTCTCTGAGTCAAAATTAACCATAGTAGGAGGAAGGGCACCATCACAAAAATTAAAGTAAACTCAAACCCTGCTAGTCTGTACAGGCTGAATAAAGAAAACTGGATTTTCCTTTCACTAAAACAACCAAAGGTGTATCAAAATAGATTGAAATCTAGGTTAAGACCTGCCACCACAATTTTTCATGAATTTATCTTCATAAGAGGCCTTTACTAACACATCCATAGAGAAAAGAAACTAAAAACTCAGAAAAATGTTGAAATTCCATAGTTTTAGGCATTGTGAAGAGCATCAATCTTCAAAAAAACTATTGATTGAACCCCCATTCAGGATTGAATGATGTTTTTAATAAATTTCAAATGAAAATCATCTCCCTTGAATTCCCATAACTACCTTTGAACCACCAAACCCTTATTAAGCCTACAAATAATAGTATTTATTATTTAAGAATGGTTTTCCTTACTAAGCTTTATCATGCAAATTTAATATTCTAAAGGCCTAGGACTACTTAGAAACCCTTATAACATGACTTGTAGACTCTTTCTATGCACTCCCACCTACTTTTTACATAATTTTCCTTTATGGCAATATCAACAATTATTTAATTCAAGAGTGCTTTTGCACATTTGTCCACCCTAACTTACTAATTCCCAAAGTACATAAAATATTGGTCTATTAGACCTTATTCAAGACAGAAAGACCTCAACATACTAACATTTACCAACTTTCCTCCCAATTTACCATCAAACAATCACAAATTGAGGGTGAGGTGTGGGTGCTCCTGCACCATTCAGCTTTCAAAAACAAAGTCAATTAGGCTAGAAGACATCTGGATCAGGCTAGAATTTGGTGGAAGAGGAAGAAAGATGACTAAAACTCTAGAGGCCCACCATACTAGATTTTGGTATTGAACCATGAGAGTAGAAGAGATATTTGATATCATGTATCAAAACATTAAGCATGCATTATTCCAACCAACGGAGAATGAGATGATTACTTTGCTACATTTTCATTTGCATAAGCATATCAAGGCATGGGAACCAAGAAGACCAAGGATTTCTAGCTTTATGTGGAGGTAATGGATGTGGTCAAAACTTTAGGAGGGTCAAGAAGGTCAATGTATGATCTTGATGACATTGAGGAAGAAAAACAAGAGAGGGACAGGAAAAATAAAATCAATACAGAGTTTCAAGGTTTTGTCAAGCGAGTAAGAGAGCTATGGGAGCAACCTCATCTAAAATATTTTGAACTAGAATTTTATTTGTACCATTTAGAGAGCTTGGTTTTCATGGAGTTCCTTTCAAAGGCTCTGATTTTATTATTCTTATGGTAAACTGTTTGGTAGAGTTGGTGGAATTACCTTTCTTAGTAGTAATCGCTATTAGTGAGATTGAGATTGTTAACCTTGAGAGAGTAGGACTTGGGCAAAAGGAATTTGATATGGCTATTGCTTTCAAAGAATTCAAGTGGGATGTACTCCGCATTGACCCCATTCCTCAATCTTCACTTGATGGCATCAAGGAATGGATGAACTCCATGGTTATAAAGTATTATGAAAGCAGAATGAACTTGTACTAGCACCCAATTTTGAAGACTATTACTGATGATTCAAAGCATATCAACCATGTGGTACAAATGATTAAATCCTAAAGATGATTTGTAGCAATGAAAGAGTTTGAAAAGGAAGAGACAGCTACATTGGTGACTTAGGAGAAAATTTAGCTTTCAAAAAACAAAGCCAATTAGGCTGGCAGATGTGTGGATCGGGCCAACATTTGGTGGAAGAGGAAGAAAGATGACTGGAACTCTGGAGTCCCACCATACTGGATTTCGATATTCAACCATGAGAGTAGAAGAGAGAGTTGATATCATGTATCAAAACATTAAGCATGCATTCTTCTAGCCAATGGAGAAGGAGGTGATTACTTTGCTTCATTTTCATTTGCATAACCATATCAAGGCATGGGAACCAAGAAGACCAAGGATTTTGAGTTTTATGTGGAGGTAATGGATGTGGTCCAAACTTTAAGATGGGCAAAAAGGTCAATGTATGATTGTTAACCTTGAGAGAGTATTTATGTTGAGGAAATTTCCTTTAGATGTAAGGATTCAAAGCACATCAACCACATGTGGTACAAATGATTAAATAATAGAGATGATATGTAGCAATGAAGGAGTTTGAAAAGGTAGACATAGCAACACTGGTGACTCAGGAGAAACTTCAACTTTCAAAAATAAAGTTAGGAAGACATGTGGATCGGGCCAACATTTGGTGGAAGAGGAAGAAAGATGACTGGAACTCTAGAGGACCACCATACTAGATTTCGGTATTCAACCATGAGAGTGGATGAGAGAGCTAATATCATGTATCAAAACATTAAGCATGCATTCTCCCAGCCAGCAAAGAAGGAGATGATTACTTTTCTTCATTTTCATTTGCATAACCATTTCAAGGGATGGGAACCAAGAAGACCAAGGATGTCAAGTTTTATGTGGAGGTAATGGATGTGCTCCAAACTTTAGGAGGGACAAGAAGGTCAATGTATGATTGGTGCAGGAGCACCATTTAGTAGGTTTTGTTCATCAAGGAAAATAAGGAGTAGAATATCATCAATTTACTAAAACCGGCCCGAACTTGTACATTTAAAGGTTTTGAGTCAATAAAAATGGCTTTTTGACCCATTCCTCTTTCTTTAGCCTCTGTAACTTGAGGAATGGATCTTCACTAACACTATTAAGGTGTTAGAATGATGTGTTAGTGTTGGGGAGGTCTGAAAGTGAGATGGGTGTGAAACCCATGTGTGTAAAAGTGAGTTTTGTTTAAGAAAAATGGTAGTTTTGAAGAGTTAAATTGTGTTTTTGTGTAGGGCAGCGTTATTTTATGATTGTTTGATCTTGTGTAGGCTATTACAAACTTTTTTGAGTAATTTTAGGTTGTGGTTAGCTTTGGAAGTATCATTTTCAATAAACCCCTAGGCTTTAGGCTACAATAGAGGGTTTTGTGGTTTACCCATTGTATGGTGGTATAACTAAGATCTAATTATGGATTTTCAAGTTTTGAAACCTTAGAAATACTGTCCCAAGAGTTGGTAAGGTTTGGATAAGTTTAGAGTATAGACCCTTTGTTCAACCGGATCGATCCCTTAAGGGTCCAAAGGGAAAAATGGCTACAAACTTCAGCATGAGGTTACTCGGACACTGTGATGGTTCAAAAATTCTCATCTGATTTGATGGGATAATGTTGGGCCCCTCTACAATACATTTCTTTTTTTTCATTATCTTAGAGTGGTTTTCCCGTAGTGTCTAGTTTTCAATTGATGAAAAAAGTGTCAAATGGAAGTAGTGGAAAGTTGCAAAGTGGTGCAATGTTCATTCTACAACTCATGTGACCAAACAAACTGTTCCAATGCATCTGAATAGAAATTTTTATGCTAGGCATGGTCCTCTTTCATACCCAAACACGCGGAATTTCTCTGAGCTATGTTCAACCGGATCGATCCCTTAAGGGTCCAAAGGGAAAAATGGTTGTAAACTTTAGCATGAGGTTACTCGGATACCATGATGCTTAGAAACTTCTCATCTAATCTAATGGGGTCAATTTGGGCCCCTCTACAATAACCTTTATCAATTTTCATTATCTTAGAGTGGTTTTCCCATGGTATCTAGTATTTAGTTGATGAAAAAAGTGTCAAATGAAAACAGTGGAAAGTTGCAAAGTGGTGCAACTTTCGTTCTGCAACTCGTGTGACCAAATGGACTATTACAACGCATCCGAATAGGCATTTTTACACTAGGCATGGTCCTCTTTTGTACCCAAACATGTGGAATCGCTCTGAGCTACGTTCAACCGGATCGATCCCTTAAGGGTCCAAATAGAAAAATGGTTGCAAACTTCAATATGAGGTTAGTCAGACACTGTGATGCTTAGAAACTTCTAGTCTAATCCGATGGGATCATGTTGGACCCCTCTACAATAACCTCTCTTGGTTTTCATTATCTCGGAGTTGTTTTCCCATGGTGTCCAGTTTTCAATTGATTAAAAAAGTGTCAAATGGAAGCAATGAAAAGTTGCAAAGTGATGCAACTTTTGTTCTGCAACTCGTGTGACCAAATAGACTATTCCAACGCATTTGAATAGGCATTTTTATGCTAGGCATAGTCATCTTTCGCACCCAAACACATAGAATCACTTTGAGCTACATTCAATCAGATCGATCCCTTAAGGGTCCAAAGAGAAAAATGGCTGCAAACTTCAGCATGAGGTTACCTAGACACCATGATGCTTAGAAACTTCTTGTCTAATCTGATGGGATCAATTTGGGCCCCTCTACAATAACCTCTCTCAGATTTTGTTATCTCAGAGTGGTTTTCTATGGTGTCCAGTTTTTAGTTGATGAAAAAAGTGTTAGATGAAAGCAATGGAAAGTTGCAAAGTGGTGCAACTTTTGTTTTGCAACTTTTCTGACCAAACAGACTATTCCAAAGTGTCTGAATAGGAATATTTACACTAGGAATGGTCCTCTTTCACACTCAAACACATGGAATCACTCTGAGCTACATTCGACCGGATTGATCCCTTAAGGGTCCAAAGGGAAAAATGGCTACAAACTTCAACATGAGATTACTCAGATACCGTGATTCTTAGAAACTTCTCGTCTAATCCAATGGGATCACATTAGGCCCCTCTATAATAAAATCTCTTGGTTTTTGTTATCTCAGAGTGGTTTTCCCGTGGTGTCTAGTTTTCAGTTGATGAAAAAAGTGTCAAATGGAAGCAGTGAAAAGTTGCAAAGTGGTGCAAATTTCGTTCTGCAACTCATGTGACCAGACATACTGTTCCAATACATCCAAATAGGTATGTTTACGCTAGGCATGGTCCTCTTTCACGCCCAAACACATGAAATCGCTCTGAACTATGTTAACTGAATCGATCCCTTAAGGGTCCAAAGGGAAAAATGACTGCAAACTTCAACATGAGGTTTCTCGAACATCGTGACACTTAAAAAACTTCTCATTTTATCCTATGGGATCATGTTGGGACCCTCTACAATAACCTCTCTTGGTCTATGTTATATTGGAGTGGTTTTCCCATTGTATTAAAGTTTTAGTTGATGAAAAAAATGTCAAATGGAAGTAGGGGAAAGTTGCAAAGTGGTGCAACTTTCATCCTGCAACTTGTGTGACCAAACGAACTATTCCAACATGTCCGAATAGGCATTTTTACACTAGGCATGGTCCTCTTTCATACCTAAACATGGGGAATCACTCTGAGCTATGTTCAACCGGATCGATCCCTTAAGGATCCAAAGGGAAAAATGGCTGCAAAATTTTGCATGAGGTTACTCAGACACCATGACGCTTAAAAACTTCTTGTCTAATCCCATGGGATTGCGTTGGACCTCTCTACAATAACCTCTCTCAGTTTTCATTATCTCAGAGTGTTTTTCCTGTGGTTTCTAGATTTCAGTTGATGGAAAAAGTGTCAAATGGAAGCAGTGGAAAGTTGCAAAGTGGTTCAACTTTCATTCTTCAACTCGTGTGACCAAACAGACTGTTCCAATGCATCTGAATAGGCATGTTCACATTAGGCATGGTCCTCTTTCTCACCCAAACATGTAGAATCGCTCTGAGCTACGTTCAACCAGATCGATCCCTTAAGAGTTTGAGTGTAGTATGTTGAAATAGGCCATTCCACCTATTGTTCAGGCTATTTCTCAGTGATATGGGTCTGATGTAAGTAGGATAGGGGGTAGGAATAAGAAAATAGCATTAGTAAGGGGATTGGAAGAGATTACTAACACTGCCCCTGTTGAAAATTCAAAATTGAGGCCCCTTAAAAGCAAGGCTAGAAGAGGTGAAAAGAAGAAAATGCTTGAAAATAAGTTAGAATAGGTTGGAAATTGGGTGAGATTGTGGAGTTTGATGTGTTCAAAAGGTTTGCAAGGATAGGGGAGGTCAAAAGTATGTTATGGCATGACATGCCCTAGTTGGGAAAATAGGGGTTTTGAATGAAAAAGAGAGGTTTGAGGGAGTAAACGTGGGTAAAGTCAAGGGGAAACATAATTTGGTGGTCAATTAAGTTTTTGCAGGAAAATGAAGAGTGTTGGAATAGGTTTTGAGGTTCAAGTTCAGGGGTTCGGTTCACCGGTTTGGCCAAATTTTTTTGGAGGGGGGTTCAGTTCATTTTAGGTTCGTTGGTACAAAAAACATGTAAAACCAAAATATATATCTATGAAACCTAGAAGCATGTATTAGGATTAGAATATCACATATCATCATATAAACAAAAAAACCACCATAAACTTGAATGTCATTTAAAACAAAAAAAATTGGCAAAAAAAAAGTGTTTATAACTTGCAAAAAAATGTGAATAAAATCACATTAATTTTTGCGTGAAAAAAAACCATGAGACCATAGCTTGTTGCTTACTATTATGCTTTGATAGATTTTTTCCAAGAACCCATAGCTTGTTCGAAATCAATTTTTCTAGGATTTTAGCCATAGCAGCAAGGTAACCTATTGTTAGATAAAATGCTTTGGTAGACATGTATGAAAAATGTTGTAGCATAGACAAGGCAGTGAACTATTTGAAAAAATGCCTCAAAGAAACGTGGTTTCATGGTGATGGAATGGCATGATGAATTCCATGACAAGAAAATTGATATGGATTGTCAGGACATTCCACCACCATTGAGACCACATTTCTTTGAGGCTTTTTTTCAAACAGTTCATTGCCTTGTCTAAGCTATTGCTTATTATTATGTTGATAGATATTTTCCAAGCATTCATAGCTTGTTTGGAAGCACCTATTTTAGGCTTTTAGCCATAGCAGCAAGGAGGTGAACTATTTGATAAAATGATTTGGTAAACATGTATGAACAATGTGGTAGCATAGACAAGGCAGTGAATTGTTTGATAAAATGCCTCAAAGAAATGTGGTCTCATGGTGATGGAATGGCATGACAAATGCCATGACAAGAAAATTGCTATGGATTGTCATAGCATTCCACCACCATTGAGACCACATTTATTTGAGGCTTTTATTCAAACAATTCGTTGCCTTATCTATGCTATTGCTTATTATTATGCTTTGATAGATTTTTTCCAAGAATCCATAGCTTGTTTGGAAGCACCTAGTTTAGGATTTTAGCCATAGCAGCAAGGAGGTGAACTATTTGATAAAATGCTTTGGTAAACATGTATGAAAAATGTGGTAGCATAGACAAGGCAACAAACTATTTGAAAGAATGCCTCAAAGAAATGTAGTCTCAATGGTGATGGAATTCCATGACAATCCATAGCTTGTTTGAAAGCACCTGTTTTAGGCTTTTAGCCATAGCAGCAAGGCAATGAACTGTTTGATAAAATGCTTTGATAGACATGTATGAAAAATGTGTTAGCATAGACAAGGCAGTGAACTCTTTGAAAACATGCCTCAAAGAAATGAGGTGTCATGGAGATGGAATGCCATGACAATCAAAAGCATTTTATTGTCATGGAATTCCATCACCATGAGACCTCATTTCTTTGAGACATTTTTTTCAAAGATTTCACTGCCTTGTCTATGATATTGCTTACTATTATGCTTTTGATATATTTTTTCGAAGCATCCATAGCTTGTTTGAAAGCATTTGTTTTAGGTTTTCAACCATGGCAACAAGGCAGTGAACTATTTTACAAAATGCTTTGTTAGACATGTATCAAAAATGTGGTAGTATAGACAAGGTAGTGAATTGTTTTAAAAAATGCCTCAAAGAAATGTGGTCTCATAGAATGCCATGACAAGCAAATGCAATTGGGAGCTACTCCTAGTTATTAGTTATGCAATGTGAAGTAATTGCATAACTGCTTAGGTTGACTTTGTAAAAACTATATTGTAATTGAAATTTTGTCATCTATCATCATCTAGTTATTAGTTATGCAATGTGAAGCAATGCTTTGAGTTTGAAATATGTGCAATGCAATGTAATCAACGAAATGAATATAAACTACACAAATCTATTTTTTACAATTTATTAGTTAAACTCTTCATTTTATTTGCTCTCTATATCTCTATGCTATGGAAATTCCTTTAAATTTTTTTAAAAGAGTTTTTATTGGTTGTTCTACTTTTTTTTACCTTTTTTTTTTAAATCTAATTTAAAAAAAAAATTCTAGACTTTTTCCGATTTTTCAAAAATCTTATACTTTTGGTTTGCTGATTTTTTCCCCAAAATATTTTTGCTGCTATGGTATAAACACATATCTTTTTGTAATATCAAGGATACTTTTTGAAACTTCCATGCATTGCTAATCTAAAAGGAAAAGTTTTTTTCCTAATCTGTATGCAGCCATGCTTTTGACATTGTCAAAAAGAACAAATATGGACACCATTGATCAAAAAAGATTTGTATTAACCAAATAGCCATGTACGCATACATCAATATATGTCGATATAAGTATAAAATATAGTTAGAAAATAGCCATATAGGCTTATGAGAATTCCATATAGGCATACAATGTCAAATATATCCAATACAAGATATGTACAAAATTGCCATGTCTAGGCATACAACAAAGGGCTCTGGAATCAAAATTAATTTCTCTCCATGCTCTGGAAATAAATTCTTTCCCTTTGTTTGGCGATCCGATGATGATAATTCCATCACTCATTTCTGCTATGCTCAAGGAGTGCTCCTGCTCGTCCTCCCACAGTTTAGCTCTTGGTGAAGTTTTAACTGTTACAATAAGAAGTAAAGACATTAATATATAGAAATTGCATTATAAGAAATTATATATTTAACAAAATAATCACTTACAACCATCTCATGATCACTCTCCATGATGGAAATATTTGCATGTTGATGCTTAGGCATGCTCAAGCCCTGTATAAACCATCCAAATAGGAATTAAACTACGAATCAATAATGGTTTGATTTTTCACTAGAACTAACATCCATAACAACAAATGTAAATTGAAATTTAGTAATTTTCCTCATACCTCCTCTATCAAAGCCATGGAGGATTGTGTAGCAGATGAAAAATTGATATCCATTGCCCTTGTAACATTTGGAGGTGTTTCCACAACCAACATTTGAGAATAAAACAAAAAATTATTCAATCACAAAAAAGTTACAATAGCGATCCACATCATGACTTATAATGTATGAGATCTAATGAATTTTTTTTTAGTACAAGTATTAAACTATATATTTCTAGTAGGCCTTGGCGGTTTGATAGGAAGACCAATCATGATGGGGAGAAGAACACATACTCCATTGTGTAGGATGGGAAGACTTACAACCTTTCACCTCTCCTAGAAGAAAACAAGGCAAAGCATGAAGGGCCTAGTGTTTTGATGGTGGGTGAGAAGGAGTTCATGAATACCTTGAAGGAAGGAGGAGGAAGAGGATTCTTCCTGATTATGAAGCCAAAAAGTGAAGCAGATCTGCCCATAAAGAAGAAGGAAGATGCACCAAAGGAAGTCCAAGAGTTGTTGGAAAGGTATAAGGACATAACGGTGAATGAATTACCTATTTCCCTACCTCCCATTAGGGATATAATCCACTATATTGATCCGATTCCAGGGGCTACATTTCCTAATAAGGGTGCATACAAGATGACACCTGCTCAAAATGAGGAGATTGCAAGATGTGCAAGAGTTGATGGATAAAGGGTTAGTGAGGAAGAGTTTGATCCCATGTGTTGTTCCTACTATCCTAGCACAAAGGAAGGATGGGAATTGGATGCTTTGCACTGATTCAAGAGCCATTAATAGGAACACAATCAGATAAAGGTTCCTAATGCCAAGAATGGACGACCTCATGGATTGTCTATCAAGATCATCTTACTTTTCCAAGATTGATCTAAAGAGCAGGTACCATCAGCTAAGGATCAAAGAGGAGGATGAATGGAAGAAAACTTCTAAGACTAATGAAGGGCTCTATGAGTGGTTGGTGATGCCCTTTGGGTTATCAAATGCCCCTAGTACATTTATGCGCCTTATGAATGAGGTATTAAGACCTTTCATTGGAAATTTTGTTGTAGTTTATTTAAATGACATCCTTGTGTTTAGTAGGTCTAAAGAAGAACATTTGAAGCACCTTGACATGGTACTAAGGAGGTTACAAGAGGAGAAGTTGCTGATCAACATGGAAAAGTGTGAATTCATGAAGGAAGAACTAGTCTACCTTGGTTTTGTCATCTCCAAGGGAAGTTTGAAGATGGATCCTTCAAAGGTGGATGCTATTCTTACTTGGCCAACACCAAAATCCATGGGAGATGTGAGAAGCTTCCATGGAATTTCAATCTTTTATAGAAAGTTCATCAAGAACTTTAGCCAAATTTGTGCACCAATCTTGGACACCATCAAAGGAGGTAACAAAGGTAAGTTTTCTTGGACCAATGAGGCTAATAAAGGGTTTGAATATCTGAAAATGAGAGTATCACAACAGCCTATACTTGTGCTCCCTAATTTTGATAAATTTTTTACCATTGAGTGTGATGCTAGCAATCAAGCAGTTGCATTTTATAGTGAGAGGTTGAATGAAGCAAAGAGGAAGTATTCTTCCTAGGATTTGGAATTTTATGCTATGGTCCAAGCCCTCAAAAATTGGAGGCACTACTTGTTACCTAAAGAATTTGTTGTTTATATTGATAATCATGCCTTGAGTTTTTTGAATGCATAGGACAAACTCAGTCATAGGCACATGAAGTGGGTAGAGTCTTTGCAAGCCTATACTTTCACAATAAAGCATAAGAAGGGCCAAGAAAAAAAGGTGGCAGATGCTCTCAGTAGAAGGACACTTGTAGTGTAAGAGATCCAACTCCAAAGCATGGGGGTTGAAACATTGAAGGATATGTATCATGAAGATTCAAATTTCAAGGAGGTATACAATGTTTGTGAGCAACATTTGAATTCTTTTCATGGTGAATTCTCTGAATTTTTATTGCAGAATGGTTTTCTCTTCAAAGAAGCCAATTGTGTGTGTGTAAATTCTCAATGAGAGAGAATATCATAAAGGAGAAACATAGTGGGAGTCTTGGAGGTCACTTTGGCCTTGACAAGACCTTGGAACAAGTTAGGAGATTTTACTATTGGCCAAAATTGTAGGTGGATGTAAGAAGGTATGTGGAAGGCTGCACAATCTATCAAAGGGCAAAGGGAACTTCATCAAATGTAGGACTCTATCAGCCACTTCCCATTCCCAATAGGCCCTGGGAGTGTGTAAGTATGGACTTTGTTTTGGGGTTGCCTAGAACCCAAAAAGGTTTTGATAGTATCTTTGTGGTAGTTGATAGATTTAGTAAGATGGCACATTTTCTTACTTGCAAATGCACCAATGATGCATCTCATATAGCAGGTATCTTCTTTAAGGAGGTTGTTAGGATACATGGACTGCCTTTAAGCATTGTTTCTGATAGGTATTTTAAATTCATTGGTCACTTTTGGAGGACCTTGTGGAAAAAACTCAAGGAAAAAATATGTCCTTTAGTTCAGCATACCATCCAAAAACGGATGGGAAAACTGAAGTGGTGAATAGATCATTGGGAAACCTCTTAATATTCCTTAACAAGGAGCATGGACAAGCTTGGGATATGATTTTACCTTAGTCTGAATTTGCATATAATGACTCCATGAATAGGAGCATTAGTAGAATCCCTTTTGAATTAGTCTATGGAATGCACCCTAGAGGGGTCTATGAATTAAGAGATCTACAAGGAGTTGCTAGGAGAAGTGCTCAAGGTGAGGAATTTGTTGTTAAAATCAAGGATATTCATCAACAAGTGAAGGAAACCCTTCAAAAGAATGTTGAGAAGTATAAGGAATTTGCAAATTTAAAGAAGAGGAATGTCCAATTCAAGGTTGGAGACTTGGTGATGGCACACTTGAAGAAGGAGATACTTCCAAAATGAAAGTATACCAAACTCATGATGAAGAAGATAGGACCTTGCAAGGTGGTCTACAAGTTTGGCCAAAATGCTTATGAAATAGAGCTACCTCCTAGGGTGGCAATCTCTCATATCTTCAACATTTCTGACTTGTATCCTTTTAAAGCTTCTGTGAATGTAGGTGATGGAATAGGTACAACACCAATGGAGGATGAAGATTGGGTGAAGGAACTACCCCCCAGCCAACCTATGACTCTTGAATGCATCCTAGACTCCAAGGAAACAAAGAAGACTAGAAGGAAGGTTTACAAGGAATACATGGTCAAATGGAAAGGTCTACCTTAAGAGGATGCAACATGGATGTCATAAAATGATATTAAACAACATGGAACTACTGTAGAAGACCTGATTTCAAAGAGGACTTGGGATCTTTTTCTTGCTTGGGAGTATGGTGCAAGAGCACCCATGGTTCTAAGGGACCTAGAATAATTTGTCTTTTTTTTTTCTTGATTTATGGATGGAATAAGGTCTTATGGACCATTTCAATGCTTTGTAGTAGGTCTTCTAGGTTTTTGGTTGAGTTTTTGGTCTTGGTGACCAACTTCTTTGTACAACAAGGTCTCCATCCTCCTTTGTAAGTCTAGTGCATCTTGGAAAAATAAGGAAAAAGGATTCCTTGTTGTATCTAGACACTTGAGGGGAGTCACCCTAATTTTTTACAAGGTTTTAAATGCCTTTGACACATTTTGGAAGGCTCTTTGTGGTCAAGTTGGTAAAAGTTTCTCACATTGCCTTAACTAGGCAATTAGAAGTCAAAGCATGAGATTAGTTGTTTTCCAATGTCTCTCTTTTCAAAAGATAGTTGCAAGAAGTTTGAGGGAGTTTTTAAGACTTAAAATATGCCTCTCTTGGTTGAGGCAAGGTTTATGTTGATGTTTTGAAGAAGTTTCAATAAGAATTTTGTTGTTTTTCTAAAGTTTTTGTTGATCCTATACTTGGTATGAACTATATGCTCACTTTCATGCTCCAAGCCCAAAATGGTTGGATAAGTAATTGAATAAGATTTCCTTTGGAATTGGAGTGGTGATATTTAATTGAGTATCAAGGGAGATATTCCAATTTCTTTATCGGGTGGTCTGAAAACCCTTAAAATTAGGGTTTTGGGTGAAAAATGTATATTTCTTCCATTCCCACATTGTAAAATTGCTAAATCTTGGTGGGATGGAAGATATAATGCTATACTATCATTTACTCAATGTTTTGGAGAATGGAAGGCTCATTGTTGGAAGTTGTGCATGAATTTTGGCTTGACATCTCTATGTGGCAAGCATAATTGACAAGCAAAAAAAATGAGTTTTTCTTGATTTTGAAGAATCTATTTAAGTGGCACTTAGGAATGGTGGAAACAGGTGTGGAGAACCTATAGGAGTCTGAATTTTGGCTTGGGGGTGAATGGGAGAGCCTGGATAGTGAAGACCTAGGTGTAGGTCTATGAATTAGGCCTTTTGGAGGAGCGGTAGAAAGGGCCATTGCGAGTGATATTTTGATAGTCAAGAGGAAGGTTTTTGGAACCTTGTAGGGGTCCATCTTAGGGGTATGAATCCATAGGTTTGGTGTCTTAATAGTATTCCTTGTGTTTTTTATTCTGACTGTCCTACCGGGCAAGGGTTGCAAGCCTTAATAGAGAGTGAGGTCTAAGTCACCATAGCGATGGGTGTTTGTTGAAACCTTAATGCTAGAGGGTTGTTAAACCTTGTTTTGACTTAATGAGACATGATCCAAATTTTTTCAAGCTTTGTGAGTGGTCTGTGTTGTGAACCCTAGGTGTGTGGGGTTGATCTCTTAAAGAATAGTGGAGTTTAGGACTCATGAGAGTATTTGGGAGAAGCATTCAGTGGAGTGACTTTGCCATTTGTGATTGTGAGTTTTCCTTCCCTGCCACTCTGCATCATTTCTAAAGATTATGTAGGCTATTTCCATGGTGTTTGTGGTGGTGGCAGGAGTATTTAAGGTTTGTAAGTACCTTATGAAATAAACCCTCCTTTGTAGGGCTTGATTTGTTCATAGAATAAGCTTAGTCAATAAACATGATGTGAGTAATGTCTTGCAAGTCAGATGAAATGATTGAGGTGTAAATGGTTGATTGTAGTATCTTGTTCTTGAAGAACTAGTTGTTAAAAGTGAAAATTTGGTGAGTTGTTTAAGGAATTGAAAGATTCAGAGCTCTTTATCAGGTTTTTTCTTTGAATTCATATAAATTGATGATGACAAAGGTGTATTAGGATCTGATGGATATAGGTTGTAACATGAAAGATTGGTTTTTGGTTATTTTTCCTAGGTAAATAAAATTGAGTGGAAGTGTTCCTTGGTGAATGATGAAAGATTGGATTGTTTAGTGATTCTAATTAGGTTTCTTGTGCACAGATCAACCATTTTTGCTAATAAATAAGATGTTTGAAGCTTGAGGATGATCAGAAGAAGTATTGAAATGAGTTGGATTTTTGTTGCCTTGTGGTTTGCAAATGAAACAATGTGATTTTTGATGAAAAGATAGAAATTTTAGTTGCTTATTCAATTTGATCTTCTCCTAATTCAATTGGGTCAGATGTTCGTGCAAGAGCACCTAGGTCATCAAATATTTTTCAATTTTGCAAAAGCGATGAGTTTTCAAATTTGTATTCAGTCAATCACAAAAGGTCATGAAAAAATGATGTAAAGCATGTTCAAGGTCATATGAGGTCTTATTTGAATGTATTTAAGGTTATGGGTAAGTTATAGGTGGTCAAAGTGGGAAAATGCAAACAATGCAATAATGTAATATTGTTAAAAGTTGTTAAATTGACAAAAACAAGTAAATCGGGCATATTAAAGATTAAAAGGGGTAGTTTCAACCAATGAAAAGATAGTTATGGAAAAGTAGATATCTTTAAAAGGCATGTAAAGGAGAGAAAAAGTAGAAGTTTGTGTTCTTGTAATTAGATTTTGAAATAAAAATTCCCTGTTTCTGAGTTTGCAGCATTACTCTAGATTACAAGTTTTGTTTTCTTGTGTTGGTAATTTAGGAACACCCAAGGTTAAATAATAGTGTGAATACATGTAAAGAGGAGTTAGTTTCCAATTTAAAGAGTTGGACTTGGATAGTTTTAGGAAACAAAAGAATAAGAGGCAATTTTCAGTGCCTGATAGAGTCCTTTTAGAAGCAAGTTTGAGAGTCCAATAGGGTTTTTCTTCACTACTACACCAATGTAGGTCAAGTAAATTGGTGGAGTAGGTTAATGTTAGGATGTTTTGCATTTTTTGATGATTGTAAGTGCAGGGAAAAGCAAGAATACCATGGTGGAGTTGCTGCTAGGCTGGAAAATAGAGGATTTTCCTACACAAAGTGATGCTACAATCATGGGTCATGAATAAATAAAGGTTACAGAGGCTTAGAAATGATGTAGAAGGTCTTGGAAGACATAAGAAATCATGTTCAAGGTGATGGCCAGAGAAATAGAGGTTTGCAAGAGTATTTTACACAAAACCCTCCTTGATTTGTGCTTTTACACCCTATAAACGAGGGTTTATTGAATTAGAACATTTTCATGGTTTTCAATCCCTATAAATGGTGAGATATTGAGTTATAAGACATGCTTGAAGACTGTTTTGAGTGATTTGGAATGGTTTTGAAGGGGTCTCCTTTGTAAAATAGGCCTAATCTACTAGCCTTTCTTTAGAGGGCAGTCTAAAATCTGATCATTTTCTTTATGCCAAATGTCTAAGAACTTTGATTTGTTGTGATGTGCTGGAAAGTGTTTCTAAATGTGCATTGAGTTTTTTTAATAATCTTTGAGATAGGAATGTAACTACCCAATTTGATGGTTAACAGACCTACTAGAGGAATATGATATTGTCTGATCAAAACAAAGATGTTTGTTTAAATAGTGGAAAGGATGATATTGAGTGCTTGGTTACTATCAAACTAATGATATGATTGATGTTACTAAATTTGGTTAAGGTGTATAAGATAGGTTTGTTGACTTTGATGGTTGAATGGGTGAGTATTATGAAGCCTTTTGACCAAATTGGTGATTAACCACAAGATGATAATCAAGATTTTATTGTAGCAGGAGTTTGTAACCTGCAAATAGACTACTGCAATAAAAATATGGTGAGTACAGTGCTTGATAATGGACTAATAATAGTGAGGTATGGTTTAGTTGATTTGTTTCCTTGGTGAATAAATGAAAGGATGAATTGTTCAAGTGTCAATAATTAGGTTTATGTTGTTTTTATGGTGGTTGAGAATGATGTGAATCTAATTGATTAAGTCAAAGTTTTCTTTAATATGGTTTTTCCTTTGAATGAGTCAATTGGAATACTGATTAGTGGAATGATGAATGGTGGCCTATGGAATGGCTAAGAGAATTTGAGTGGATTTTGGTTGAATGAAAAGTAGATTTCTAATGAAATTATATTTGATCTTCTCCTGATTCTATTTAGGATTGAAATCCCTTGAAGAAATGATGTTGATGGTGTTTGTTGGATGCTCTGCATCAGATGTACCCTAATGATTGGGTGTTTTGATATGATGCTCTGCATCACTAACTGCCTTGTCTATGTTATTGCTTACTATTATGGTTTCATAGAATTTTTCCAAGCATCCATAGTTTGTCGTGGTGGTGCACCTTTGCAAGCACATGCCTCCATGTGAAGTAATTGCATCGTGCTGCTTATGTTGAATTTCTAAACAACTATATTATACAGTTGAAATTTTGTCATCTATCAACATCTAGTTATTAGTTCTGGAGTTTGAAGTAATGCTTTGAGTTTGAATGATGTGTAATGCAATGTAACCAACAATATGAAACTACACAAATCTATTAAGTAGAATTCATTAGTTAAGTTCTCTTTATTCTATTACCTCTGTGTACGTTTGAGTGAATCCACTAGCACTAGGAGGTGTTTGTTTGAAACTTCCAATATTAGCCTGTTCAACATCCAAAATCACATGTATTAAAATACCATTCATAAAACAATGTTATTAACATGTAATAAATTTATAACTGTTTACTAGTTACATACCCCACTAATAGTTGTACTATAGAAATAAGTAGGTGGAGGACCGGTGTATCTAGTCTCAACACTTTGATCCTACAATTTTATTAAAGTAATAAAACTAAATTAGTTAATCATGCATTTCAAAATTGAAATTTAATAAATTAAATTCAATGAACATGCTGACTTTTACTTGACTATCAATTCCATATGCATGATGCAAAATGTCAGTCATCCTCTCCATCCCCATAGCAACATATAGATCATGTGTAGTAGCATACAGATCCTACATAGTAGCATACGGATCCTGTGTAGAAGCATATGGATCTTGCGTAGCAGCCTCCTGAGTGTCGGTGGAGTTATATGAACAAGTCGCTCCACAAGATTGGCACACATGGGTTCGAAGGCCACCACTCGAAGACTCCCTTGGATGACACTATATAATAGGGCTAGTATGATGGATGACACTCTAGGTCAAATTTTTGATCGCCTGCAATGTCTCTACATCGACACTCTCCTTCGCAACGACAGGCATAACAATGTGCTCACGAGGAGGCCTAGCGAGAGGTCATCTCCCTTGTCATGTAGGATCCGGCTATGCATCAGGCCTATCTTGAGCTGACCCCCCACCGCTCCCCTAGAACTCCCTCATATCAAAATAATTTGGCATTTGGTTCAATAAGAACTCACTGTATAGTTTCCTAAGAAAATACTGGGGGACTTCACAATTGTTGCACGGTGGGTAATCAAAGACCAAGTACCACCTATCATAAAAATGGTTCCTAATCTCTTGGTGGTGGCACCAATGAATAGGAAACCTCTTCGCATTGATGCTAAGATTTTGATTTGTTCTAGGGTTAGTGAATGGAGAGCACAAATCACCTAAATACTAATTTTTAAATATTTTACTTGTTTATATGAGAGTTTATCTGCATAATATGCCCTAGCTTCCTACCTCCTATCTTGCCATCCCGTTATTTGTTGGGTTATTGAATCTACATTTTTTAACATCTCTTTAATTGAATTTTCTAGTGTCATTCTTTCTAAAGTTGAAGCATTTGGATCACTCAACCTACTAATAAGATCCTCAATTTGTTTTTTGTTGTTTTCAATTTCACTCAAATTTTGTTGAGTGCTAGGAGGGTGTTGAGTGATTGGTGGGGGAGGTTGATTTTGTTGAGGAGGATTTTCCTGTTCTTCTTCTTGAGGATTTTTAGGATTTGCAAGATTATTTGAATCTCCTACAAATTAAAAAAAAACAATCAAATCTAACCTAAAACAAACAAAATCAACTTGAAACTAAGAAATTCAAAAAAAATAGCAAACAATACTTACCTCTTGCACCTCTTCATCGTCGTGGTGCCTGTAACGTCTGAAAATGAAACAAGCCTTTTGCACAATAGACAACAAGAAAGATTAGATCGTTAGAAGCACACATGCATACAAATACTAAATCTAGAATGCAAATTCATACGTTAAGCAACAAAGAACATGGGAAAGTAAAAACGTGATTAAAACTAGAACAATCTCACCAATTTTCAAACGTATTTCCATGAATTATCTCGATTGCCCTTCTCCATTTCGCTTGTATGGTATAATTGCCCTCAGATTTTCAAGTTCGTGCAAGTATAGCCTTATGATAATGATTAGCAAAATATCGAAGATTCAAGACAAAAGTGCTCTCAAAAGTTATCAAATTCGTGAGAGAGATTTCGAGAGAGATTTCGAGAGAGAGTGGAATGAAGAATGACAAATCAATTTATAGAAAATTGATTATTTGAATGACGTGTCAAGATCGAAAAGATCAACGAATCCAAGTTGAAATTGACAGATGAGGATTATGGCATTCAGATAACTCGATAGAAGCATATGAGGATTCGGACTAGAAAATAGAATTAAAGATTAAATAAAATGATTTAATCTTCAATTCTATTCGAAAAATGAGTTAAAAATATCTTTGCACGACAAAGATAAAGTATTTCGATTATAATGACTGTTCAATGCACTATCACTTAATTCCACTAACAAGAATATTTAATTAATATGCATGCACACGCGAAATGAGTTAGAACCGAGGATTGCATGATTAGACCTAAGAGATTAATTGAAGACACCACTGCATTAAATCAATAGTTAACTCCGAATGATTAAAATAGATGTCGAAAGCTATAAAAGTAGAATACTTGATAACTCACATAATTATCTAAAATATAGAAGAATGTGTTAAAATAGAATTAATGAATTAAACACCATTTAATTCAAGACTCGATATTTGAAGAATAATTAAACAAACAAGATTTATTTACCAAGTGACGGCGATTTTAGAATGAATAATTAAATAAAATAATGACTCTTATTTAATTATAGTTGAACATGATGAAAGAATAAATTAAATAATGATTTCATTTAATTTTAACCTAAGAATAAGGTTAATTAGTGTAAGATACCAAATACAAGCTTATTTAATTAATTAGATAGAATAAAGAAAAGTATGAATTAATTAAATATTTAAGATTATTTAATTAATAGAAGAATTAATAAAAGATGAATTAATTAAATAATTCACATTATTTAATCATGACCATGAAGAATAAGAATTATGAAGAATATAGAAGTCACAGGCTAATAACCAGATTTCGGTGTCTACATTTGCCCCTCTTTGATACAATGTTGTTTAGGCGTTGTGTCAAAGAAAATCAATGAAAATATGCCCCAGTCAAGCTCCGGATTAGAACAGGTGAAGGTATGCCCCCTCGGGAAAATTGACAAATTTTTGAAATGTTCAGAAAAATTTGGAAATGCGCCCAATTAGTCCAGTAGATTGGCAGAAATGCAATGCAGTTGACGGAATTGGGTTCGGAAACGGGAGGGACGGGTACGGGATGATAGAAAATGAAAGTTTACACGGCTAGTAGGAAGAAAATGCCACCTAAGCCCTAGGTATATATTGGAATTGGGGTGAAAAACTATTCATTTGCACCCACCCAGCTTAGAGATTTCAAATTTTTGCTCCGACTTTCAGCGAGGATGTCTCTAGTTCCAGCCACCCATCATCGTGCCTACAGGATCAGGACGTTCCAGAGACCAGCTGGCGCAGACCCCCCGGTATGGACCTAAAACTTGTCTTTTGAAAAATTTTTATTTGCGTGCATTTTAAGGTATTTATTGCATTTTTAGTTGTGCGTCACATTTTAGTTTGCACCGCATCTGTATGCGCGAACGACGCATTTGCTTGCGAAAAGCCGCATGTGCATTTTAACGCCGA